>VYXC01005985.1:591679-752858 GCA_013397175.1 Platysteira castanea
GGGTGTGATTTTTGCCGTCAAGTTTAAGTTGAATGCTTTTCCCAGCCGAACTCGCTGTGGTAGCTTTGGTTAGACGGGCTAACGGCAAGTGAAATTCTGCAGCCCGATTTGGAGACTTACCATTTGGTAAACTCTTAACAGGAAGAAAGAATTCGGGAATCTCCTTTCTTCCTTGTCTCTAAACAGCTCTGTTTGCAAAACATGCAAAT
Source organism: Platysteira castanea (assembly GCA_013397175.1). Taxonomy (NCBI): domain Eukaryota; kingdom Metazoa; phylum Chordata; class Aves; order Passeriformes; genus Platysteira; species Platysteira castanea. Next base: position 591,889 of record VYXC01005985.1, read on the forward strand.
TTTTGTTTTTAACTATCGAAGAATCACAGAATCAGTGAGGTTGGAAAAGACCTCTGCGATCATCGAGTCCAACCTGTGACCCAATACCCCTTGTCAACCAGACCATGGCACTGAGTGCCACATCCAGGCTTCCCTTAAACAGCTCCAGGGCCGGTGACTCCACCGCCTCCCTGGGCAGTCCGTTCCCAATGTTTAATGATCCTTTCTGTGAAGAAATTCCTCCCACAGGAGGAATTGTAGGCAGAACTTTTTCTTTGGTTGTTGAAACTTCACGTATTGCTTTAAAGGTTTAAACTAGTGTTTATAGCTGCCTGCTCTGCGTGTATATTATAAAAACAATGTAAGTATAGAAGTGAAATTTCGGGGTCCAAGTGTTTTACAGTCCTGCACCGACTGACCACATCCCTGCCCGGCAAAGGAGGAAGTTAATCAGCTGAATAGAAAAACAGCAGCAGCAGCAGCCAGAGGCAGATCAGAAAGATGACACCTGGGATTCTCACAAAACATTTTACCCCATCCATTTGGTCTAAAATACTAAACCAAATACAAATCACTTTTGAGAGATCCTATACCTTGTATGCTTCTCTTTCAGTTCTTTCATACTTCAGAGTTTTTCCCTTCCCCCATCTTTCCTTGTTCCCTGTTTCTTCCTTTTTTAATTTCACTGGACTCCTGGGGATGCAGCACCATAGCTGTTAAAAGCTGTTCTGCTTGTTCTAGTGTGCAGTTTCTGTTTATTCATATTGTGGGTCTTGTGGTTTGTGAAGCAAAATTTGAAGTAACCCTTACTGGCTTACTTCTCAGGGAGTTTATTGCTGCTAAGAAAACTAGCTTGGGCTTCTTTCCAAGTATTTTTAATTCATTAACAGTGCTTTTTTACTACAAATCATTCAGATGTTTAAATTATGTTATTGTCATGGTATAAGGAAAGGAGATTGTGCAAAATAGTGTAAAATATTGTAAATACTTCCCAGGATATTGCCCACACTTCTAAAAGAGCATTTCTTCTAAAGTGAAATGTAAATTTTGGTGTATGGGAATGAACTTGTTTCACTTCACAACAAATCGCAGGCGTTTGAGGTGGATTTTTTCTTTCCTTTTAAGATGTAATTGCCAAATATAAGAAGACGTTATCCAAAAAGCTTTTTTTTCTTATTTCCACCATCCAGTGTGTTTTCTAATGTATATATATGTTGCTGTATTTTAAAGTTGTTTTTGTATAACTCCTTTTATTCTTCAGATATAAGTACTGTCAGCAATACAGTGTCTTTCTGAGCGTCTGAATCTCCTTGAAGTAGTGCCAGAGAAGGATCTCAGTGATTAGGACATGAATAAGTATACCAGTAGGGAGACAAAGCCTTTGCTTTTGGAAGCGACTGTTGGGAGACAGATAGTGAGGCTGTGTTCAGAAAGCGTGCTGGGATCGTCCTCATGCAGTTGTATGTATTTTTTTTTTTTTTTTGTGCAGTTGACTGGAACAGTGTGTCCTTTTTAAATCTTTTGGGTGTCACATCAGGAAACCAGCCTTGCTACCCGCAGTTAATCGGGTTAATGGGCAGCTAGAGTTTGGAGCTCTGGCAGAGATGGGACACTTCTTGTTTCCAGTGTGTGATTTGATTTTCTTGCATGGAGCTTCTGAACAGGACTCCTGAGAAATGCTCTTCAGTGGGAATTCTTGTAGCCACCTTTCAGAATGTATTTTAAAAGATATGTCTGTTTCTTATTAGCAACAAAAACGGAGTTGGTAACCTAATGGCATCCTGTAAGATGCTGAGTAGACCACATGAGGGGATAAGACTTGCCTCCTACCTCTTCTGTATCTATTTCCTATTTCCTTCTTATTTATTTCCACTTGGCTTTTCCTGATACACTATTTTTTTTTTTCCCATTTGTTTGGGGTTTTTTGCATACATTTATAAGGATAGGCTTAATTCTCTCCTCTCCCAAGAACTTCAGTTGCTAGTCTTCTGCTTCAATATTGTGCTGAGTTATGTGTGAATAGTGTCCTTTTTTGTTTGATCTGAATGTGGAGGCAACACGCATTTTGTGGAAATGGACTTTAATCGTTTAAATGCCTTTATCATGTTCAGTGTATTCCCTCTGTAGTACTCACTCAGCTTGGAGAAAGCAATGACGTCAGGCTTTGAAAAGTAAACTGGTTTGAATTATTGATTGGCGACCACACAGTCAGTGATGGAGATGAATATGTGTGTGTCTGTCTGCTGACCAGAAGCCAGATTAAAATGAACAAAATCCCTCACTAAATGGATCAAGGAGCCAAGAAGTTTATTGTCTGAGATGATGTCATAGCAGAGTGCATAGAGAGGGTACAGAGGGGAAAAACTGGGCTTTGTTTTCTTCCTGTTTCCAGGACTGATTAACACACTATTTTGTAGATGTTGAAGCTATGCTTACATAAATATATATTCTATTGTTATACAAATTATACATATCTATATATATAAAAATACAGATTTCTTTTTCTTTCGAGCGTTAAAACTTGGGAAGTGCTCTAGCTTTATCCTAAAGCATTCTGACAAGAAAAACTCATCAAAATCTTCTACAGAGACATAGAATTTTAACACAAGGCTTATAGGTCCAGTGGACTTCATTCATACTATGGTAAAATTGAGGATCCTGTAACCATAAGTGGTTAAATTTGAGCTTTGTCTCTACTAATGTGTGATGTTTTCAGACACTAAGTTGTGATTGCTGGTAACACTTCTTTGGCAATTGAAATTATTTTTCTTAGTCATCTCAAAGCACAAATCAAAAGTGTTGATCAAGAGTTTATTGTGCAATAAACACTCTTAAATCATGTCACCGTGCTAGTTAGACATTTTAGAAATGTATACAAGGTCAGCTTAATTTAATTAGCCAAGAAAGCATTAGCAGTGCCTTAAGAGCTACTTGAGGGCACGGTGATAATTGTAACACATGATCCTCGCTAAAAGTAGTGCTGCCAACATCGTTCAACTTGTGCGGTGCAATCTAGAGCTCTCCATTGTACTTAATTGCTAAATGGAGCAAACAGGGGCTGCAGGAGTGACATCGGGTGCTGGAGTGTGGGAAGGTAGAGAGCTAAGCAGCATTTTTGTGCCCTGTGATGCCCGTGTGTTTCATTGTCTTTCACTGTACTTTCTAAGTCTGTAGCAATAGAAATGTTTTCTGATTTCTGGGCGATAATGCAGCTTTTGTAGCATAAACTCATTGCTACATTTTATTCCTCGAAAAGCCTTTAGTGGTCCACTGTTGAAAACATAAAAAACTAACTTGAAAAACTTACTGTAATTTCTCTTAAAATACAAGTTTTAAACATAACCAATAGAGCTTTCTAAAAATTAAGTTTTCCTTTATGAAAGACCCTAATTAGCATGTTTTCTTTACTGTCTGTGCAAAGTGTTGTGGATGCTCTGCTGTTTAGAATAAAGCTATAGAAAAAGTCAGATTTTCCTCCTTATATTGGATAAATGACACTTGCTGGCCACCTGTGTGTAAAGGTCTTCAAGAAAAAGGCTCCCATCCAATATCTGTGTTTTAAAGAACTGCATTGCCTTCCTGTTTAAGTTTGCAGTACCATCAGTAAAGGTGCTGAGGCTAATGCTTTTACAGTTCTTTGAAATACATCCTGAAATATAAAGCCTTGTGAAGTTATTCCAAACAATTTAATTTACAGGAAGATTCCCAGGAAAGCTCATCTTCTCACTGTGTAATAAAATCTCAGGTTCTTTCTGGTTTAGTAGTCTTCTGCTCTTTGGGGACTTAGCAAGGAAAATGGGTGTTCTAAAATGAGTTGTGCAGGCCATTCCTTGGCTGTGTGCATACAGCTGTGAGCAGTGGGAAATGGAGCAATTGTTGGAAGCAGTCTTTGTTCAGGATTCTGTCAAAATACCATACAGTTGGCATTCGTGATCCTTCTGTGGTTCTGAAGGGCTATCCTGAGTTTGAATTCTTATGTATCCTACCGTATCAGTCCGGGCTGCTTTCAGAAGTCAGGACACCTCTGAAGTGTCCGTAGTTTGTTTTGGGAGGCAGTGGTGCATCCTGTTCAAAGCTGGCTATCCTTGCTGTCACGCTGTTCCAGGGCCTTCAAAGGAAGCAATCTAAGGGCTAATCCAGTGAGTGGATAAGACCTCCAAAGAGTACTCAGGAAATGGTGTTGATGTTTTGTGTGCTGCATTGCTTCCTCTGAATATTGGGCTTGTCTCAAAGTAATATTAATAAAAGCTGCTTCTCCAACTACTGTCTCTGTTTGAACTTCAAGCAGGTTTGACCCATGGCTGTGAGACAGCCCATTACAATTTTGCCAGAGTTTCATACAGCTTGGGGTTATGCAAGATAATTAGCTCAGGTAATTATATTCTGATCGCCTCCATCCCCCTGCAGTTTCAGTTGCATGTGGTATGGTTTTGCACATCCTGTCCTAAATTGTTGAGTGATTGCTATGCTGTGGAAAAGTTTTAATTCCAATCTAATGATGCTTTGAATGATTTCTCTGTAAAATTATAAAACCTGTCTCGAACCAAAGCATGCAGCAAGTAGGCATCAGTGAGCTGAAGCTTTCATTGCTGTGAATTTTGTGTGCTGTTTTGTTGCTGTGACTCTTTGAAAGATTACTGATTGTTTATTAGATGTTTTAGCTCTAATGGATTACTTTTTCTGTGGGTAATATCGCTCATGAACCCATTTATTGCAAAGGGAGCTGACAGTATGTTTTTATCCTTTTTTTCCCGTGTACACTTCATGCTTTGCTGGTTTTTCTAAACAATTTTTCAGTCTGACTTCACTCCTGAAATATTGTCTTCATTACCTTTGATGGGATTTTTGTGGTTTATTTTAGCCATTAATTCTGCTTTAAATTGTTCAAGTGTTGGTTTGCATTTATACTTGTTTGGACTCTCCTTCTGAAAAAATTTAGTTTCTTTTTGCTGGGTAGTTACTAAAACAGGCAACTTTTCAACCAGTTGTGAGATTAATGCGTAATCTTTTGTAAGCCTTTTCATTTTGCACTGAGTATGTGCATACTGTAATAGCTTCAACTCCAGCTGAACTGGTATGAAGGAGGCAGCTTTAGTTCTCCTATTAGAAGTACAGAATTTAGAAGCTTCTCCAACTTCCGTAGTTCTTGTAGCCTGTGCTGAATTTTGTGGTTTTACCTTTGTGCTTCAAGTGGTGTCTGTTGATGGCCTAACTAATGTAAAGCTGTGATAGAAAGCTTGTGTCCAGTTGCACGTGGAGCAGATGCTTGGGTTTGGGTGTTTTCATAAGTTGGGAAAGAGGCATTTTGCTTTTCTCCAGCCTCCAGTCAGTTCCTTCATTTTAAATGGATAAATAGTCGAGCCAAGCTGTTTAAATAACCTGAAATGAAGAAGCTGTTCATTTTCTACATGTGGAAGAGATTACTTGCAATGAAATTTGTTGCTGTGCTTCAGCAATCCCTCATTCCAAATACTTAATAACTATCCTCTATTATTTTTCTGATTTATCTTTCAGGCTTTGAATTTTGTTTTTATTCTGATTTAAATTTCAGTACATTAATTTTAAGATTTCATACCACAGTTATACACAATTTTAATTTCTTTTTTCTCTTTTGAAAATACTGTCTTCAAGTGCATTGTAGCTAGGGGTGAAGAAGTGTTTTTTAATCCCCTTTTTTTATCCACACAGAAGGCCACCTTCCTGTAGCTTCCCTTGCTGCAGACACTTCTTTGCTGAGTTTACTGAGCCTTTTTTCCTGGTCATGTTCAAACCTTGGGGAACAGTCTGGTCCAGGGGTTCTCACTCTGTTCTCCTCTTTGCAATCCTCATTCAGATGATTCTGCTTATTTATTTAGGTTTACAGTAGTATTGAAGGAGGCCATGTCCTATGAGCTTTGTTTAGGATGTGACTGTTAAGCAGAAACAAGATGCATTTTCGAGGACTGAGGGTAGGAAAAAATATTTAAATGTTTTCATTTTTTCCATATCAGAATTGTAATCATTCTTGTTTCTCAATCCATTACATAAATATAACTTCTGCTTTAAAAGTCTTTGTTAAGAGGGTCTAGAAACTCATAGAAATGCTTAATGTACTTCTGACTAAAAATGGGTTCCTTTTAGTATTCCTTCAGTGTTAAATAAGGAGGATCAGTGGTTTTAAAAACTTCCCTTAAGTGGATCTACTAGAAAAGCTAAGTGAGGTGCGGACCCCATACAGCAAGTAGAGAACTCTTCTCAGTGGACTTGTTCTTCTGCAGGTGTGTGATTTCACATAAGCTGTGAGCTCTGGCTGTGAACCCTGCAGTTGTGAAAACAACAGACTCGCCAGTATTAATGCTTGCCAGGCCATTTGATCAGCTGGATCAGGATCACGTTACTGGTCCAGCTGAAACTAATCCTCTTCTCCACATCCTCTGGCTTCGCCTTGCCTCCCCTCCATTCTTCTGATTTGATTATCAGCTGAAATTTCACAGTGTCACCCTAATTTTGGTGAAAGCACAGAGGAGAAGAGAGAAGTGCTTGTGGTGGAAATGCTTGGAGCAGGCTGATGATGATGGAAGGATAAACCTCAGCTCACTATTTATGGCCTATGTCACAGTCTGGCAGAGGCTGCTCTGTGGGTTACTCTCCCTTTCATTCATGAACCAAGTAACCTGTAGATTGCAAGAGTTTTTTTGTGTGTCACGGTGAAGCTGTTGACAGGCACTCCCTCAGTGTGGATACAAACAGGTGTCTTTTTCTATAACAGAAAGAGGCAATGGTTGCAGGTGTGAAAATCCCCAATTAACAGTGTTTATATTTTTAACTTGTAAACTTTTAACTTCTCTCAAAAGCTTTCACATGTATTAAATAACCTGAATTCTAGGGTTGAAGAGTTCTAGGAAATAAAATGGAAATCTGTTGAAATAATAAAGCAGATCTTCAGTGCAAGAAATATGTTTGGTTTTTTTCTTTAATCTGAATGAGTGGGGAAGAATTTATTCTTCAGAAAAAGTCCAGAAGATGGTATTCCTTTTGTTCTTAATGGCTATTACTGACGTGAGTATTGTTCACTGAAAAACATACAGAAGCTGAATGTTAAAATAATTCAGATCATCCTGCAATTGAGGCATTCTTTACTATCATTACCACTAATGAAATACATCGTTAATAGTTGTTTATTCCGAGATCATCAAGCACTTAAGCATGAATATTATTTTTCCTTAACACCTGTGGAGAGCCAATGTCTGATAAACGACTGTGTGCAAACACGTGGAAATTAGAGAACTGCAACCAGGAGATGCGTTCTTTTAAGCTGACGTTACCTTTTTTCAAGCTGTCAACAAGGTTAACACATCAGGGCTTCATGAAACTTGGAGTTCTCACTATGGTAGTTAATGTGCTCTAATCCCAATACATTTATTTCTCAGCTTCTTGTCAGTTGAAGGATTGGAAGGGATATTGAAGATCATCCACCCCCCTGCCACGGGCAGGGGCACCTTCCACTAGACAAGGTTGCTTAGAGCAGCCGTCCAATCTAGCCTTGAAGTAAAAGTGCTCTTACACTGGATTTTTAGGACACAAAGGTAGATGTTCAGCCTGCAGCAGTATGTTGTGTACAGTCACAAATACAGTCTGCTGTGTTGCGCTCAACCTCAAGTTGAGTCATGTTACCTTCTTTCCTCAGACAGGTGTATCAGGTCTTACCTCTTCCCACCAAGCAGTCAGCCAGTTCTCCCATACAAGAGGGGCTGAGGGCATTTGCCAGGAAAGTGTGGGGTGGGGAGGAGAGGAGCTTGTGAGGATGTGTTGGTGCTGGAGAGAGTGGGTAGAGTGTTGTGTCATCCTGAAATTAGGGCATAATATGGATGTGTAAGGCAAGGTGTGGTACCTGGTTTGAGCATGGTAATGAGAGCATTTCAGCTACTGAACATTTGTACCAAGCATAAGGAGAGTTTTACTCCTTTTTTTCCCCCCCTTCCTTTTAGTGAAGAGGCTGTAAAGCAAAGTGGTGAACTTAAAAAAAAAAATGGAAATAGGATTTGAAGCGATTTATCAGTTTCCGGTCAGATGACATGATGGCAGTCATGAGAAAATTGGTTCACCTAGTAAATAGAATTCAGAACCAAACAAAATATCTCAAAGAGATTGTGAAGCCTTCTGATTTTTTAAAATTGCTTAGTATGCCTCGCCCAAAAATGCATTAGGAAGGATACCTAGCTCTTCCCTAACTCTCATCAATAGATCTTAACGCAGATCTTTAGTACTATTAAATTTTCAGGAGTTAATGTTTTAATCCGTATTTTTTACCTTTGCGGAAACCGATACTCAAGGGAACAAGTGGCTTATCCAGAATAAGTGGACAGACAGCTAGACAATGTTTTTGGTGTATTTTATTGGTGTTTGAAATGTGTTGTAGTTTCAGAGAAACCAAGTTATTTGTTAACTGAATAGTTACGTGAGGGCAAAGATGAGACATGAGCTTAACTGATTGGGGTGCTGGGGACACAGTCACTTTTTTTTCATGAATAAAGTTATACTTTGGAAAGATAATTTTATCTTTTTGTACTGTGGGATATAAATGTTTATCAAGTTCACTAAACAGCCCTGAGTATTTTAGATATTTTAATGGACAGCCCATTTCTAGAAGACAGTCCATGTCAAGAACTTTGAATGAACAAGTAGGAGAAAAGGCAGGCCAGATTTTTTTCACATGTATTTTAAAAATAAGAATCCAGATTATTATTCTGGGACATCCAAGAAGATGTGTTGTTAATCAAAAGATGTATTTTAAATTAGAAAATAGAAAGTTAGAAATAACCAGAGGACCTGGATTCAGTTTCTCCCAAGTTAGTAAAAATAAGATTGAGACATGTCTGAAGTCATCGTCTTTTCAGAGAGTCAATTGAAGTGGAAAAAGTTATATTTCAGTATAAGAAGCTAGGATTTAGCAAAAGGTAGAAGTAGAGGTTTTTGAAAGCCTGTAGCTACAACAGATTTTTTGAAAAAATTTATTTCATTATTATTAAGAGAAAGTAACTTTCAGGGTCTTTTGTGCTTGTTTAGTGGGTTAAAAAGAAAAGCTATTTGTGCATTTAATAAAACACAGAGAAATAGGATTGGTCAGCTGAAGATTGAATGTCAGTGCATTAATTTCATGTCTTAGACATGGGAAGAGGCCGTAGAAAAGACAAAAAACAGTTGCTGCAACAGTCAAGAGAGTGGGTTGAAAAGTTGCCTGTGTGAGTGAGGAGCTGTGCGAGTGTTCAGGGTGCGGCAGACAGTCAGCAGGGTGTGCCCCACAAACAGTATGGCGAGGACAGCAAGTTTGACCATGGTGGATAACTCAGATATTCATGTCTGCATGCCTGTGTCTGAGTACAGACAAACCTGTGGCAAACCAGACAAGAGTCTTTTTCAGAAATTGCAAGGTGTGGTTGTGGTTTGAATGTTATATCATCTCTTACTTGAGAACTCGGTGAACTTGTGTTCACATGCTTGCAGATGCCAGTGATAGAGATGGTTTGTACTCATCCTCTATGTCCAAGACTACTGGATTAGGATTATTTTGGGGTGTTCAGATCAGCAGTATAGTGAAGAGTTCTTTGGTTATTCTGTTGGCATGGAGATTCAACCAAAAAAACAGAGGAAACAAAACCCCCCTACCCTTTCCCCTTCAAGATGCTAAAAGTAATCTTTGTATTTTAACTTGGGAATTAATCAAATGTCATGCTTTAGCCAGCTGGTTCCTGTGGTACACCTGAAGGCACCTGTCAGTGAGTACTCCCCTGGTATGTGTGTTCTTCAGTTCTGCTGAAAGACTGTACTGGTGTAGTCACTGTTCTGGGAGGCTAAATTGAGAAGGAAAAGGTCAGTCTTATTAATTGATTTCTAGTTTGTGTTTTCTAAAGCTTAAGGACTCTACATGTTATAAATAAAGCTCTGCTAGTATCAAATTAGTATTTTGAAATTTAGGGATAGATGGAGAAGAAACTACAGGTGATAATGTGTACCAGTGTATTTGTAGCTTGCTCAGAAATGTTTATCATAATAAATAGTTTTTCTGTCTTTCTCCTATTCATACAAAGCAGAGAAGGCATAGAGCTAAGTATGCAACTATATATATTTTCTTGCTTTATTATTAATTTTAGCTTTTGTTTCTAGATTTATCAGTACAAGTACCTTCAGTGAAGGTGTGTTACCAGCTTGCCTCACTGCCTCTTCTGAAATTGAATCTTAGCTCAACAGCTGATTTGTGGTATTCATTCAGCTGTCACATTCCATTTTACTCTTGAATCCAAAGATAATGAAGACTGTGTTTTGCCAGTCTAGACCGTGGATGGTATCCTGTTAATGCCAGTTATTTCCTTACTCATTATTAGCGAGAGTGCTTTCTGTAGGAGGTGGTTCTGGTTGTTCTGGATCACAGCTGGAGTTTGCTGTGTTTCTCTTTTCTGTTGGATCAGTGCAGTTGTGCTAAATTTTGTTTCTCTCTTTGTACCTTCTGACACTATGTAAAGTCATTTTTTGATTCTTCTGTGCTTTCTTTTTCTTTCTTGCTTTGGTATGCTTGAAGGCAGTTTCTGACATTATTAAGATTTTATTAATTCATATTCTCTGCATTTTCTCAGCATGTGAGTGCGTTTGCTTCAGTGCCAGTGTTTCATTAGGAGCTTTGAGTTCAGTGCATTGGTTCCTACTTCTGCAATTGCATTATTAATTTCTTAATTTTTAAGTTTGGTGCTTGTATCATATCTTTCTAGTCCCAGAACATTTTCATGATATCTACTGTTAAGTAATAAGTTTCTGTGTTGAAACTGAAGTGCTATTTTTAATCATTAAAGGTATAAATGGTTTGAGACCCAGTTCCTTGAGGGAGCAAGTTGAGTGCTGTGGAATCATTAGACCTGTTTTGCTATAAATGGGAGGAAGCAGTGGATAGACTGCTCTCTGTAAAGGCTTCCCAGATTGAAATTAATTTCCTTTCTTGTTCTAGCATATCCCAGTTTGGGTAGTCTCTTGAGTGTTATGAAAGTTCTATCTCCATATTTTACTGTGGGTAGGTGAAGGTTCTGGATGGTAGTCTTAAGTGCGATTTGATTCCATAGAGCTTGATTTTTTTAAAATTGCCTGTTAACTGGAAAATGGAGCTTGGATTCTTGGTAATATATATAAAATTTCAGTGATTTCAACTTTGTAGTAGCTTTGTCACTACTTCATGGTAAAACATATGCTGTGTTAGTGCATCTAACACAGCATGTATCCTAACATAGGTTAGTATTTGGACTTGAGTATCTTAAATTTTAACTTGGTTTGTACTTACTGAGTTTGTGTGTAGAGTTAATATGCAGACAAGTGAGGCTCAGCTGAAAATAATAGCCTAAACAAAGAATAACCTAATTAAATAAACCCCTTAATTGCTAGTCTGGTTCCTTAGGCAGCTGCAAGGAGCTGATCGCTCATGTGATCGCACTGACAGCCTACTCTTCCAGTTTCTAAAGCTATTTGCCAGTATATGTTCATTTGACAGCATTAGAGATCTCAAAGATACTCAGTTTTTATAAATTTTGTGAATATTGGTAGCAGAGCGAGACCTGAAGTAGCAGAATTTGTCTCCATTGCCAGTATTTTGTTTTAGCTGCCAGCTGACAGGACAAATGAGGGAGCGTAGCTGATCTTGAGACTTGGGACCAGAGGCAAGGCACTGGAGGAAACACAGAGGAAGGTGATCATAGGAGACTCGGAGGAGATCGGCTTTTTGCATGGAAAGGGGTGGAGATGGAATAAAAGAACCTGTGCATTACTAATTTCACTGCTGGCAAAATAGCTTTAATGTTACCTGCTGTAAAGCTTTGTTACATGCTGCTTCATCTTTCCTAGTTTCATTTTCTCTGTCTCGCTTAGCCGGTTTCAAACTGGTTCTGTGGCTTACCTTGAAACTCTGCTTCTATCCTTCACAGGAGAGCTTGTGTAGTTTCAGAAAATAGTTACTAAAATTGGCTTAAGCAGGGTTGTGTTTGTCTAAGTCCACCAGTAAACTCATGGCTGAATAAAGCAAAAAGTACATACACAAATGCTTACAGTGTTTAGAAGTGAATATGCAGGCTATTAAAATTTTGTAAAAAGTTGGTAATTTGTAGTTTCAGAGTGTTATGGAAAACAGCCAGGTGCTGCCCATGTATTTTATGGTGCTGTGCAGGGTGCAGGTGTTATGTATTTAGGAATGGTGGTTGTTACTCTGCTACTACTTTGACCAAATCTTCCTTTTAAGTACCAAATTCTGCTTCATCTAAGTTGGAGTTCTAATTATGAGCTTTTAGTATACATATTATTTTGAGTTACATTGATACATGTCCTGAAGAAGTGAAATAATGAGGAAGAAAAAAGTAACATGGTTTTTTTTTTTTACTAAAGTTAAGTGAGTCTTGAGATTGAATCTTCATATAGACCTCTTTCTTTCCCTGTATTTATCTTGACAGGCTAAAAATTATCAAAGCTAAACCTGCTTTTAAAATGACATGTGAACATGGGCTGGTTAACATTTAAAACTAGTTTTCACTGTTAAGTATTTTTTAGTATGATAAAAAGTATTTATAAGTATTATCACCTTAACATCTGTAGTAAATAAATACTATATCATAATGGATACTGTATTCATTTATTAGTGGTATTATAAAGTATTTAGTTGATATTTGTTAAAAATATATATTGGGGACAAAATGTTAAGGTGTGGTGCAGACAGCCTTTTTCACTTGCAGCTTTCTGTTCCTGCAGACAGTGATCTTGTCCTCAGCTTGTGTTTTTTTCCTGCGCTATCTTTCGTACTTTTCTGATCCGTCAGTGAAATGATGAAGATCACTGACAAGGTAGGAAGTTCATCTAGCAGAAGGAAAGTGAGCTTTTGAAGCTTTAGTGAGCTGGTCTGTTTTATGGGTGGGTCAGAGAAACATCAGAGGAAGATCAGAGGAGGTTGGAGTGGTGCTGTGTAGTCAGGAAAAGGAGTGCATGGGCTTTCCCTGTGTTGCAGTGGTGCTGAGCTGTCTTGTCAAACTGCACCCTTACATTTGGATTTCACTTTCTAAAAACTGTGCTGTGATACTGTCCTCTCTTAAAAAACAAGTTCTTTTTTCATTTTCTTGAGTACATGACACGTGATGTTGAAGTATCTGGAGTACAAAACAGAGTGTTGTTGTTAATAAGCCTAATGAACAAATGGGACTTTTGTGGTGATCTCCTTGTGTATAAATAAAATCAGCTTTTTGTCATAGTTAAGTGCTTACTGACAATTCCTGGATCTTAATATTTGAAAATTGGTTCTCTGTTGTTGCAATAAAGGATATTTAGTTTTTTAACCATAGAATCATAGAATGGTCTAGGTTTGAAGGAATCTTAAAGATTATCTAGTTCAAAACCCTTGCCATGGAAAAGGACACCTTCCACTCTCCCAGACTGCCCAAAGAACCTGTGGCTGCCCCATCCCTGGAAGTGTTCAAGGCCAGGTTGGATGTGGTTCTGTGCAATCTGTGCCAGTGTTTCACTACCCTCACCCTCATTCTCATTAGGAATGTCTTCCTAATATCTAACTTAAATTTGCCATCTGTTTATAGTTTAAAACTATTCCCCCTTGTCCTGTCAATACATGCCCTTGTTAAAACATCCCTTTCCAGCTCTCTTAAGAGCCCCTTTAGTTACTGGCAGGTTCTGTAAGGTCTCCCTGGAGCCTTCTCCAAGCTGAACAACCCCAACTCTCTCAGCCTGTCTCCACAGCAGAGCTGTGGCAGCCCTTGACTTATCTTTGTGGCCTTCTCTGGACTCCCTCTAACAGGTCCATGTCCTTACATGCTGTGGGTCCCAGAGCTGGACCCAGGACTCGAGGTGGGATCTCCAGAGTGGGGACATAGGCAGGGAGAATCCCCTCCCTTGACTTGCTGCCCATTTTGCTGCTGATGCAGCCTCAGACACTTTTGGCTTTCTGGGCTGCAGGAGCACATTTTCGGGACATGCTGAGCTTCTTGTCAAGCAACAACCCCAAGTCCTTCTTCCCTGGGCTGCTCTCCATCCATTTTCCACCCAGCCTATACTTGTGCTTGGGATTGCCTGGACCCAGGTGCAGGACCTTGCACTTGGACTTGTTGAACTTCATGAGGTTTGCCCAGGGTCCCACTGGATGGCATCAAGACTGTTTTGATGAACTAAAATTTGTAGTTGATAGAATCCTGGTTTTATGTTTTGTTGCGGTAGTTCACCTAAACAGAAGCAGATCCTCTGAAGTTTGCTGTCTGTTCATTTCTTGTGTGCAACTCTGCAGTAATGCCTTGCTATGATCTTTTGAGTTTCTGTCTCTGTTACCTTTGATAAGTGCAACAGAAAAAAGGCCCCTTTTGTTACTCTTTAGGTACTTCATAAAAGGTGTTAAGAGTAAGGCGGTTAGTGTGCATAATGCTGTTAATGAACATGTTGGACACCTCCTGGCTGTGTGCTGGACAGTTTGATGGGTAGAACAAGGTACTGGAAAACTTAGAAGAAGGAGGAGTGTTTGTTTAACTGTTTCAAAGACAAAGACAACGTCAGTAGAATAAATAATTGCTGTGTTTTTAAGTATCTTAATTTTCCTCAGTCCTTTTCTCTCTTTATGGCATTACTAGCTCTTTTGCAAGTAAGGTGAAAATAGCAGTGTCATGTTATGATATAAAAAATACGATGGGTTATAGAAACAATACTTGTTCAGAAATACAGAAAAACTATTATAGAAGTTTAATATTTGAAATTAGGTATTTTCATAGTTTCTGTTAATGTTTTCAGAATAAACGCTTTTAACATTTCACACAGGTTGGTCACTAAGAGTTTGACGGAGACTTTCATTTACTAAGCTGAAGTTCACCCTTTTTCTGTAAGGATATCTGCAAATGAGCCAATTAAGTATGATCTGATGCTTTTTTTCTTTTCAGAAAGATGAAGGTAGTGATGCTAGTTTGAGTGATAGCCACATATCTCCTCCTGCCAAACGTACCTCAAAACATGCTGATCCTGTGTGCAAAGACAAATCAAAATCACGCAGTACTGGGCAGCGAGAGGAATGGAGCATCTCAGCTGGACAGTCCAGGTAACTGATGCCAAGAGAAGAAGGAACTCATACCAGTTTTTCCTGTGTTGTTATCCCACTTATGCTACTTCTGCAGTCAGCTGCAGCTCAGGAGTGTACTTCTGAAGCGTGTTATTTTCACACAATTTTCTTCAGTTTCAGACTCCAGGAATACAGATTATATCAATCCTCTCATCTCTGTTTTATTTCTATGCATATTTGTGCAAAAAATAGAAAGTAATTTTATTTGAGATGCTGTCTGAATTTTAGGTTCTTGATGCATCCGGATTTAGTAATATAATTGGTATTTTTATGTACTCAAGCTTTTGACATTTTAATTAGGGAATCAGTGTTACTGTCTTTAGGGAATAAGAGTCAAGTTTATTTCTATTGTTGTTTAGCCTAGTAAGTAAATTTTGCTGAATACAGCCTCAGTCCTGCCACATTTTTATAACTTGAAGCAGAAGTGATTAATTTTATTTCATAACTCTGATTTAATAGTATTTTACAAGGCATTCTTGTGTTCATAAGGTTCCTCACATGATTACAACTAACTGTGAGACAGTGTACACAGTGTGTTCCTGATCCACGAACTTTCAGTTGATACTGATTCTTTTGTAGCTATGTATTTCATATTTATGTACATGTCAAAGTTGTTCTTTTAATGGTTTGTATGTAAAAATAACTCTAAATCACTATTGGATGTTGTCTGCTAGGATGAAGTTTGCTTAAAAGCTTTGTAAATCTCAAAATAGACCTTTTGTTTATTTTTCTCCTTTAAAACAATGAATTAAATCTAGCATATTAATGTGCTGTGTTCATTGGGAATGTATTGAAACTCGTGCACCTTCTGTTTCTTTTGTTTATAAGAGTAGACTTGTACTGGACCTCCTAGAAGTGTCAGTATACCAAAAGAAATATTTAATACAGCCAGGAAAATTTAGATCATTGTGTCAAGTGAAATTTGGCCAGGGTAGTGAAAATGATACTGTTGCTCATTTAGAACCCACTGCAACATTTCTTTGCATCTGAAGTTTTTTGTTGTTTCTGCCAAAACGCAAAGCGCTGCGCTTAAGTGATCTTGAGTCACTGAGACTTTTCCCAAAAGTTTTGTCACTTCTACTGGTTTATCTGAGGTGTTGGAATGATAGTTGCCTTTGGAGAGCTATACCAAGGTTCTATTCTGAAATTTAAGGGGGGAGTTAACAGGACAAGGGCATGAAGAAAGATTAGGAAGATTAATCAAAGAGATGCTTAGACAGTTGGGGGGATTTATATAATTGATATTGAGCAGTTTTGTTCTCACTAAGATGTTGGGCATGAAGCAGGCTCTTCCAAGGCGATGTCTTACAAAGGTTTTGAAATCAGAGTGTCATGGAGCATTTTACAGTCAAAGTTCTATTTTCACTGTGTGCCCTAGCTTGGCTAAAGAATGTTAATGTTATTTGTGTGTCTGATTGTTTCCTAGGTTAACTTCTCAGCCTGGTGCTACACTACCAAATGGACGTAGCTTATGTAAGTGAATTATAGCAAACCTTTCTGTATCAGCTTTCACATAAAACAGTTTTATGTCAATGATTTTCAGTGGTGTATGTTTTTGATAACTTTACTGATTCCTCTGACCATTTTGACCAGAAAAGTTACTGTTTGGCTCAGTTTTCTCCTGTCACCATCTTGGATACTCTCAGTGGATATGGGGAACATTTTTAGATGAAAATCCATTTCTCTTCTCAATTCAGACCTCTTGGCCATGATCTCGAAGTTTTCCTTAATTCCTAAATTACTGTTATGGACTAGTTTTGGCCTTCCTCTCCCAGTTGGTCTCTTTAATTTACTTACTCTCTTTGCTCCTCTGGAATTTGGCCTTCTATGGTTCTTAACATTACTTAACTCTGTTATTGCTTTAGAGAGACCTGCCTTGTCTGCAGCTCCTGCTACCTTGAACAGTCTTCCTAAGAGCTTGTACCTTACAAACTTGCCATTTCATTGCTTATCTCAGCTAAAACCGCTTTGTCTTACGTGTCACTTTTTCATCAGTTCTGTCTTGTTTAGTTCTGTGTTGACTCTATGTAAGTGTTATTTCATTAAGCATATTTGGCACTTTATTATTTATTGTGGTGCCTAAGGAACAATTAGCAGTTAGATCTCTTTGTTTGGCACAGTACAGAGTAGCTGGTATAGATTTGCTTGTGAAGTCAATATGTTGTATCTGACCTTTAGATACTATATTTGAAAGACTAAGAATTGAAACTGTGGCCCAAGTGTGCATTTTAATATTGATGTTGACTTAAAAATATTGAATGCTTATTTAAATGCCAAATTTTCATCATAAAATAAGATTATCATCTAAGGAAACAAGCTTGAATATGCAGAAATAACTTTTTAAATAACTTTGATAGGGATTTAAAAAATACAGTTGTTTAGCTCATACTGTGCTTAATAACTTTTGGTTTATTGTCCTTGCTAAGTATTCTTGTAATAATTCTTGTTTGTGAAAATGTTGTTTCCTGCATTTTGAAGTAGTAATACAAATTTCTCTTAGCTCTCAAAAGCCACCCCCTTCGAGGGGAAAAAAAGGGAGATGGGGACCATGCTTGCATAAACGGAGATATAGAAGTCAGAAAAAGTTGTCGGTCCAGGAAAAACAGATTTGAAACTTTGAATCAGAGTTTATTGTTTGATCAGCTAGTAAACAGGTATGTGGGGATACTACAGTTGTTTTCACAAAGCACCTTAATGATTTTTTAAAATTAGAAACCCCTGTGTTGCAGTGCCGTGTCTGTTTTACTGTGGGAACGCATTGAGACAAGCTAGATTGTGGTTTGAGTTACAGCTGGGTCTGTGCTGTGACTGCCATGGTATCTGTGCTCTAAATGCAGAGCAGCTTCCCAGGCTTCCATTGAGGAGTAAGTTACTCTGTGTTTACACCTGGATAAAGCTGTGTATTGGCAGTTACTGGAGAGTGCCTGAGTGCTGTAAATCCGCACCCTAGTTTGTTTCTTGGCAACCTGTTTATGTAGTGATACCTTAAATGTCATGTAAATTGGTGATTAGCAGCAGTCCTTGGAAGCATTCTAGATTTTGCTTGTATGATTTTGATCATAAAATATCAAAAGTTTGTAGCTTTCTTTTGTTTTTGTTTTTTACCATTTGTTAATAATTCACATAGGGTGGGTGTCACTTTTTGACATTTACTGTGCAGACAAAGTAGGTCAGTCAGGGAGGCACGGTCTGGTCTGAGCATAGGAATGGGAGCCAGAAATGCTTATTTTTGAAATATTATTTCTCTGTAGCCCTGGGCAGGTCACTTAATATGTCCTGATTTTCCCACCTGTAAAGCAGATTTTAACAGTCGCATCTGTGAGAGACTGCTTTTTCTAGTGCTGGAAAATGATTTAAACATAACCATTTAATTGTCAAGTATGATCTTTATTGTTAAATGTATTCTGTTGAATCTTTCGTTAATTTAATTTTTCTTTTCAACTTACTCAGTAAGTATTTGGTATCAGTTTGCAAACTTGTATTGAGTTACATTTATTTTTCTAGTTGCAGTTCAATCTCCCTCTCTTCATCAACAGTAGGAAAAAGTCTACCATGAAGGTTGTAATTTGATAAGATCATGGTACTGAAGTCTGTATATGAGCTTACACTGATAAGAGTGTGTCCCATAATAGTTGGTCATTTTTAAAAACGGATTAGACAAAAGTCTGTCAAGAACTGTTCAGGCATTCTGTAGTGTGCTTTTGCCTGGCAGAGCACTTAGACTTCTCCAGGTCCCTTCCAACCCTATTTTCTTTGGTAGCAAACTACAGCATGATTTTACGTGAAATGGTTCTGTCACACATCACAGATATTTTGGAAGAATTGTTTAAAATTGAGAGGAGCTCTCATAATGAAATCGTGACTTTACTGACTTACATCGCTAGAACTTCCACTGTCTTCTTTGTAGGCAGGCTTTCACCCTTTAGATTTACTTTTAAATGGCTTGAAAAAAAGGAAATGAAAGTTTCTGTCTTCTTACAAATATTATACAAATATAGTAAAATTCCAGTTGAAAGCAACTCTAATCACCATGGAGAGCAGTAACATGGTCTTCAGGACAGGTGGCCAAATAATTGCCTTGGCCTGGCTAATACTGTGTCGTTCCTTTCCTTAGCAGTGAAGCTTCTTGGCCAGGGTTATTGCTTATATACCACCATTGTTTTGACAGCTGTTTACAAATGCTCCAGATAATGAAAATGCTGACTAATTAAATAGTAGATGAGAAATGGTAATGAGGTCATCTTAATGATGAGATTCTAGATGTTACTGATTTAACAAAAAGAAAATCCTTTATGTTCTAGTGTCTTTTTGAGGCCAGGGTAAGAATCTGTAAAGCTTAGGGGATGGAGGCATTAACTGCATTCCCAGTATTATAATTATGTAGGTAAAAAGCTTCGCTTTCTTATTTTGCAAATTTAATCTTACCTGACACCTAATGTCTAAGCAGTTGCAAATTTGTATGCTACAGTTTATACTGAGCAAAATTTTTTAAAAAGTCTTTTAAAATGCTACTGTCTACTTTTAACCCCGAACTTTAATAGCATCAGCATTTCTTCTTTTACATTCTTCTTAGTTTATATTCCTTCAGTTTTATTATGGTTGGGATTGTAGTTAATTGATAGACAATTTAAGTTGTTGGATGCTATGTCCAAAGTTCTGCATGTTACTGTTTTAATACTTTTTTGCGTGTGTTAACTGTTGCATATATTTTAGTACTGCTGAAGCTGTCCTACAGGAAATGGATAATATTAACATCAGGAGGAACAGGCGATCTGGGGAAGTAGAACGGCTACGGATGTGGACAGATACAGAATTCGTAAGTGCAGAGTTTCTGAGGTCTTGATTAAAAGTCATTTCAAGGCAGAGCATGCTTGTTTTTGCAAACACGATGTATTTGTCTGTAGCTCTGTCTAAAGGTTTCTGATTTTCTTCAGTGGATACCATTAAAATCTTGATAAACTAAACTTCGATAAACTAAAATTCAGAACTAAATTAGTGGATATGCACTACATTATGTTTTCTTTATTGATAAATTCACTGTCATCCTCTCATGATGTGCTGTGGTGGTTCTTCTTTGATTTGAAGCACACTCTGGTAGCCTGGAAACAGGACCAGGGACTGTCATCTGCTTTTTTCATGAAAACAGCTTGGTACTGATGTTACTCTGTATTAGATGGACTAGGTACTGTCTGAGAGACTTACTTTAGCGCTATTAAATGAGACTGCTTTTGTAGTCTACATGTGGAGAGCTCTGTTTGAAAAACACTTGAGGGCTAGAGATTGTGTGGAGCATTACTTACTGCACTGGGACTAAGACTGTGAGTGACAGGGGACAGTACTGATGGGAGTGCATGTGAATTTTATTCCAGGAAAACATGGATATGTATTCTCGAGTGAAAAGAAGGAGGAAATCACTGAGGAGAAATAGCTATGGGATTCAGAACCACCATGAAGTGTCCACAGAAGGGGAAGAAGAAGGTATGGGTTGTAAAAAATTGTAAGGGCTTGTCTCAAATACCTATAAAACAAATTTCTTCACGTAAGATAGCAATATATTGCACTACAGAAAGGAGAACAAAGCCTGGTTTCTGAATATTTATATGCTACATTTCCTTCCTTCCTTCTCTTCTTCGTAACACTAAGTCATTGGAGCTTTCCTTATATTCCCTGTTACAATCTGGTGGAAGCAGGGATGTGATGAATGTAGTCTACAACTGTGTGTGTTGTAACTGACTTGATGTTTCTCATGTGCTGAGTGGCATTAACCAGAAAGAATTTGTAATAGTTAGGCCTGCGTCCTTCCTTTGGGGAAGATATTAATTAAAATCTTTTTTCTGTCCATTGACATTTTAGAAGGCTTGTAGGTGCACAGCTGTATTTAAAATTCTACTTTCCTTTAAAAATTTAAATGAGACTGGTCAATGGGTTCAAAAATCACTGGGAAATAAGGAATTGTGGCTAACTTTGATGTCCTGATCTGTGTTGTGCTTGGCCTCCTTAAGAAATCGGACTTAAACTTCAGGCATCCATACAGGTTTCAGCATAGTGCATCTAAATTTTTAACTAAAACTGCTGTGGAAGGTATGGTGTGTCCCAGTGAATAAGAATGCAGTCCTAGTTCTGAGATCCATGGATGGAAATTCTGATCCTGTTAACAGATGGGCCTAGGTTATGGCTTTATACACAAAGTATATACACTTTGTTATACACAAAGCGTATAAAGTCAATTTCTGTGTTCCTTTGCTTTGTGTAAAAATGATACTGTGAATCATAAAGTTTTACTTACTTTCATGCTGTGTCAAATATTTGATTTATTGAGGCTTCTATGGGAAAACAGAAGGAAAGCATTATCCTTAATTTGAAGGATAATTATTGACAGAAAAATATAGTGGATAGAAGTGAGATTTGAAGTACTTTACCACTAAAGCTGTTTTGAATGAATTTTTTCTTCTTTCTTTTGCCTTTCCAGAACCTTCTGTAAAAAACTAGAAGGAAATTTGACAATGTCCTGTAGATTTATCATGGTCTTCAAATTTCCAGTGATTTGCCAGTTAGTGTTAATTAATAAAGGGGCAGTAATTCTCAGTAACCGTTAAAATGTTAATTTTTTAGGATGAGAGTAGCTCTGACATGAAGTGGAAGTGTTCTGAAAATATTTTTATCCCCCAACAGAGTCTCAGGAAGAAGATGGAGATATAGAAGTAGAAGAAGCTGAGGGGGAAGAAAACGATCGGCCATATAACCTCAGACAGAGAAAAACTGTTGAAAGATATCAAGCCCCTCCAATAGGTGAGGAACCAGACAGTGCTCTTGCTGTTCTGCTCTTCTGACCAGTGGGGATACCATGGATGTGGGCAGGGAATAATTGTATGGCTACTCCTCACCTCCATCACTCTGTCAGGGATGCAGCACTGTGTGGTTTCCATCCTGACCTGTTGTGGTTCACCACGTGGATGGGACTGCTGGGACTCAGTCTGTCAGTTTGTCAGTGGCATTACTGCCTCATGGAACTCTGCAGGTGCTGCCCTGTGCTGGTCTTAGGGTTGGAGGTGAACGGGGTTTAAGTCAAGAAATACTAATCTAATAAATTAGGTCATTATATAGAAAAAATAGCTTCTGTTATGCCCGCTTCTCTTCTTGAGTGGTAAGCCTAATTCATAACTAGATAAATGGCATATCAGCAGTTATCACAGATGAGAAATTTCAAGTATTTCAGTTGGAAGGAATTGACAGTGATCATCTCGTCCAACTGCCTGACTGCTTCAGGGCTGACCAAAACCATATTATTCAGGGCAATGTCCAAATGCCTCTTATGACAGGCTTGGGGCACTGACCACTTCTTTAGGAAGCCTGTTCCAGTGTTGGACCACCCTCTCAGTAAAAAAATGCTTCTTCCTGTCAAGTTTGAGTTTTCCCTCATGCAGCTCCTGAACCATTTCTACAAGTTAGAGGATCATAGAATATTCTCTTATAAAGGACTGCTGTGGTTTATTCAGAGAAATTTCAAGACATCCCATATTATCAGCTATCAAGAGGTTTCTGTATGGAGTTTCATGTCCTGCAAATAAACTAAAAATACTAGTGCCCTGGATGTGCTACATTTTGTGCCATGACAGACACAGCACTGATAATTTGAGGGGGGTGAGGATGGAATTCCCATACCTGCATCAAGCCAAGTACAGTGATAGTGGCAAAGCCCCCTGCACAGCTCTTTCTTTAAGCTCATGGGGAAACCTTACTGATAGTGATAACCTTATTGATGAAGTGATAATCTAGCACTTCTGTGCTGCATTTAGATTAATTTATCGTTCTTCTGTATTTGATGTTACAGTGCCAGCTCATCAAAAAAAGAGAGAAAGTACGCTGTTTGATATTCACAGATCTCCTGCAAGAAGAAGCCATATCAGGTAAATGTCAGTCTTTTGGTATGTAATTGTTTGCTTTCCTTCAGTACATTCAGGTACCTTTTGATTTTCAAACCGTTCTTGAGCGAGTTTCACAGTTCATTCACGCATGTGAGTGGGTCTTGAACTGTATCCTAGGTTCAGACCCTGATCAGCATCCAAACAGGAATGTCATGTCACTTTGTAATCCCAGTAGAAGCTTTGTGCCAAACAGAATGGAAACAGGTGTGCCAGAAGTACTGGAAAGAATTCTGCATGGCACACTGTAACTTCTTCTGTAAGGCCATATATTTAATACTTAAATCCAATATATTGGTTTAACAAATATCTTCTTTCTGTTCTGTAAAACTGATCAAAACAGGTTAACGTTTTTTGTTTTCTTTCTGTTCAGATTTCATTCAAGAATTATCAACAATTTAATAAAATACTTAGCAAGCATAATTTTTGACTCTTATGTTTTGTGTCTGTCAAAGAAGTCTGGAATGTACCAAATTGTCTTGGAAACTGTCAGTAGGCTTTATGTAACAAAACAGATGAGATTACAGCTTAAAACATTTTTTAAAAAATAAACTTACTTAGAGCTTCAAAAAGACAAATCTGTCCATGAGCAGAATCCAAGTAAATGAGTACTAGTCATAGCTGAAACTCTTGTCTATTGCTCAATTTAATGGCATAGTGAAAATATATAAAGTAAATAAAGTAATAACTGAATCTTAGGATTCTGAAGTTCCTTTGTAATACAAATAGGAGTTGTTTGGTTTTTTTTTCTTGAAGAGCATATGACTTTTTTTTGGATAATCTCTGGACTTGTACTTACTATTCATATACGAAGAGTGTGAAAGTTATTATCCTTTCAGTTTTAGCCTGCTCATTACTCGGCCCTCATTTTATCCCTTCTTGTCAGGACACTGTCATAAAAAGTCTTCCCAACTGCATGTTATTCTCTTTGATGTATTTTGAAATGTATCTCATTTTTGGTCACTGAACAGTAAAACTGATAGACCATGTTATCCATTGGCAAAAACAGCTTAATTCAGTGCATTATCATGTTCATTAAAATGATGCAGCTCACTATATTCACTTAAAATCCAAGAGTTTTTACTAGTAGCCAACTTCTTCACGAAAAAAAGTGCTGAATTTTTCAAACCGATATCAAACTCAACACCATTTTGTACAGAAGATTTAATGTACCTTCTCTAGTATCCCTGAAATACTCAGTTTTCTGAAATACTGTCATACTAAAATAAGAAATGGTTCATTCAGACTTTGGATAGTAATTTTACTTGGATTCAGATCAGAAGTTACAGGTATTTTGAGAGCCTGTTCTGCTGTTCAGAATTAATAGCCTCATAAAAAGAGACTATATACTTTGTGAAGTATGGAATTTTTTCAAGGAATATTTAAGGGAAAACATCAAACTGAGTAAGGAGATCTTGGTATGTCTGTTACGTCAGAGGTGGCTAAAGTAGTTGGAAACTTTCCTAAGTACAGTTGCAGCTTATTGATTGAATATTCAAATCACATTGCTGAGGTAACACGAACTGGACCACACATTTTACGGGGCTCTACTGTTCTAGTAATGTTCATGTTGAACTCAGATAATCGCTGTGGCACTAAGAGCTGTTGTTCCCCTCTCAGATTATTTTGATACTTCATGAAAGTAGAATTTGCAGGTATCTCAAACCTGAACAGTACTGTACTTGCCGTTTCAGTTTCCCATTCTACTGGAAAAAAGACTGAATTTTCTGTTTGTTTTGCCACTTCCATAGGAGAAAGAAGCACGCCATTCACAGCAGCGATACAACCTCTTCAGATGAAGAACGTTTTGAAAGAAGAAAATCTAAAAGCATAGCCAGAGCAAGAAATAGGTATCAAAACATCCTTGGTCTTTAGAATAGTTTGATTTTATTATTTATCAGAAAATAAACAGAGCTAGTCTGTAATGTTTTATGAGTTCTGCAGACTTTTTATTCTGCCTGTAATTACCTGCAGACACGGTTTAGGAGGAGTGCTGGTTATATATTAATACAGCTTTTGGTGTCTTATGAGTAGATAATTAGCAATAGTGATAAAAAGATGGAAATACAAGAATAGCTGTTTGATTCAGTTGGGTTACAAAAACCAACTCCTGTTGGCTAAAATATTACCACTGGTGTAACTTCGTCCAGTTAATTCAGTTGTACTTCCAGCTCTTCCCTCTTCCTCTTGTGTTAACAGTTCATGCATTCCACACACCCAGTGCATATTTTTTTGACCTTACGTGTATTTAGTAGTAAACTAAAAGTGGAAGATCTGTAATTAAATTTGTTCACTTCCACAGATACCTAAGTAGGAAAATTTTGCAAGAAATAAAATTTTCCTCATCCTTTTTCCATCTCTTTCTGTCTGCCATTGTTCCCTTTTCCATCGCAAGGAATTCAAGCAATGTACAACTACCAGAAGTGTAGTTCTGAGTGTAGCCTGTGTCTTACTGGTACCTTTCTTCCTCCCTTTAACTGTGTAGTTGGCCTGGTGTAATATCTGTGTAGGGGCTTAAAGGAAGGAAATATAGTTTCTTCTGTGTTTAATCAAAATAATCAGTCCAGTGTGGTTCTTCAGATTGAAATATGTGTATGGAAGCACAGAATTAACTTTGTGTTAAGGAACTTCCAGATAGATAACAATGATTGTCACCAAAAAAAGAGATTAATTTTGTTTACCAGTCTGGGAAGGTTATCTCTTTATGTAGTAAAGTGCATTTAATCTCTTGGTTCTTCTCCTCCAAGCAATGAAAACAGAACAGTATTTATTTGATGTTTGGTTGTTATTGAACCAGGTGCCTGCCTTTAAACTTCAGAGCAGAAGACTTAGCTAGTGGAATCCTTCGAGAACGTGTGAAAGTTGGGGCAAGTTTGGCTGATGTTGACCCTATGATTGTTGATAAATCGGTAGGTTTTGTTAGAGCTTTTAATCTTCCTTCCTTCAATTATGCATAAGCAGAGTTGACCACAGCCTCTTATTGAGGTTGAAGTAAATTCATAAAAAGCTCATTGATCTTTTTTATTTTACTTTATTGTTACCAAAGCTTTTGTCTGTTTATTCCTTTGGACTACAAAGCATTTGCTCTGGGACTTAGGCTGGATCTCTGTAGATGTCCAGGCAGCCCTGGCACAGTTAACTTGCAAACTAGATAAGCCTCATGTGGGCAGCCAGGAGGTGACTTTCTCAGCTATTTTTTTCACACTTTGAAAATTCAGGGAACTCCTGTTGGTCAATGCAGTATTTTTTCTAATTTTTTTTCAGTGTTTTTTCTAATTTGTTTTTAAATGTTTTATAAATAAAGGTGCTCTTGTAGAAAGCTGTTACAATATCAACTTTGTATGCTTTTTTTTCCCTAAGGTGTGTTTTGATAGTATAGGGGGATTGAGCCATCATATCCTTGCACTTAAGGAAATGGTAGTGTTTCCTCTTCTCTATCCAGAAATATTTGAAAAATTCAAAATTCAGCCACCAAGGTAGGTGTATTTACTCTTACTGTTGCATTTTTTTATTAAGCTCTGAAAAATTGAAGACACATAGGAGATTGATTCTTGCCCTGAAGTGTTTTACAGTTCAAATAGATTTACATGTTTGCTACCCCACTTGTCTATCAGAATATGTAATAAGCAGGATAAAGAGTTAAAAAAAATCCAGTTTATTTTTCTTGTGGTAGGAAGGTAAACTTTGTGATTTGGTTCAAGAAAGAATTCTCATGTGTTCTATTTAGTAGTACCTTGCCTTTTTTTCCTATTATGTTTTAAAATATTTTACTAGATCAAGCAAAATGCTGATGTTTTCCTCAATAATATTATACTGTGATTTTAATATTTATTAATCAGACATCTTGGTATGTGATTTGAATGGATACACGGTATCTAACTAAATTGAAAACTTTGGGGGTATTTTTATTGCTTAATTACTTCATTCCAAAGAAATAACAAACACTGATTAAGGTGTTACCTAACTTGTAATAATTGAAGATGTGGTATTAAATTAATGTAAAAGAAGACTTTGGACTTAATATGCCGTTGATTAATGTTCTTTAGAAATCAAAGTTTTACTGATTTGAAAGCATAAAACAAACTTAGATTTTATGAAGTCACGCTAATACAGAACGTAATAATACGAGATCTTAAGTCTTTCTTCTCCAGGCTCCCTGTCTTCATTATAAAATTTGACTTGGAGTTTTTCAGGAGACGTAAAATAAGTTTGTGACTGTGTTGATCCATTTATCTTCAGGGGCTGTTTATTCTATGGTCCTCCTGGAACAGGTAAAACCTTGGTAGCTAGAGCTCTAGCTAATGAATGCAGTCAAGGAGACAAAAAAGTGGCTTTCTTTATGAGGAAAGGAGCAGACTGTCTCAGTAAGTGGGTTGGTGAATCTGAACGTCAGCTTCGACTCCTTTTTGATCAGGTTAGAAGAAAATACTTTTTTTTAATATGAATTCTCTATGTATGTGGCATTTTGTAGTTTAGGTAGCCAAAAGTATTTGCAATTGAAACTAAATAACTGTACATTTTCATAAATAAGCAGGATTTTACCAAATAGGATATTTAGATAAAAAGAATAGAGGAATTCTGACAGTACTTTTTCTTGCTCTGGAAACTTAGAGAAAGAAGTCTCTTGACTTGTCCATTGAAGAAACAAAGTAGTTTGGGTAAAAACTGGGGAAAAAAAAATCAGTTAATGAGCTTGAGTTTGACTGGCATGTTCAAGATAAATGTTACAGAGGGGAGTGCATGATTGCGTTGGTTGTGTGTCTATTTAAGTGTTCTTTTTTGGCTTAGAAGAGATTGGACGGAACAGAGAGTCACGCAAAGCAGTAAAATGCAGTAGCTAAAGAAAAGGAGTTGTCAGATAGAGATGTCTAAACAAACAGCTTGTGAGCCGATAAGACCATGTTCTGTGTAACTGAGTGTGAGGTGTGTGTTTGTCTTTAACCTGTGCAGCACACGGTAAAACTGGTACACTGGTGCCATCTTGCTTGCTTGGAGCAGACTGCACTCAGCTTTGCGTTGAAACACTGCCGGAGTTGGAAATCCAGTTTTCATTTCAGACTTTACACTTTTTAACAAAGATGTCTCAATATATGTGTTGGTTTACCATGTTAATGCTTTCTAGTGAAACCAGTTTTCAGTGTTGATGGATAAATTAGGAATTAACAGTGAATTCAATTTTTCTTTTATTTATTGCATACCAGGCATACTTGATGAGACCCTCTATAATCTTTTTTGATGAAATAGATGGCTTGGCTCCGGTTCGTTCTAGCAGACAAGATCAGATTCACAGGTAATATTTCTTCTATGCTGCCATTATCTTGGTATAGGGTACCTTATCTTGGTAAACTCTTTAATGTAATTTTACTCATTTCACAGGAAAGGTTTTTACTTTTTCTGAAGCCCACTTACACGAGAAAGGACAAATTGGTTTTTTGGTGTTGAAAGTCATCTTTTTAGTCCTTCAGGCAAACTGTAATTTGCTGAGAATTGAATTGCAGTGACAGTTACCCTTGAGCCACATTATTAACTGCAAGATTTCCACAGCCATTCCTTGGTTTGCTGTTTTGTGCTGTAAGCAGGTTGTCTGTTACCAGACCAATAGAATAACCAGTGGAAAAATTTTATTCTAACATGATGAACTGTAATGTTCTATCAATGAACTGAACTCACCTGTGATTTTGATTCTAGATGGTGGGATGTCCAAACATGTCTTGTGTTGCTATCGTGTCATTTTTTAAAACATTTTTTACAACAGTTTGCTGCTGGCTGAAATTCTTTGTGGCTGCTTTCAACCTTAGTTTTGCTGGGCTCTGTTTGGCAACACACTTGTACCTGTCATTCTGTAGGTGGTGGTATTTATGTGTCTCTCTCCCTCCACTCTGTTGAGAGAAACAGGACAGAAATTTGGGGCCAGCAGACCAGGAGGTCAATGGAACATATGAGACTTGAAACTGTTATGCACCTGTTTGTAGCTTAGCTTTCTTCTTTTGAACTTACTAATGTTGCATTTGAAAATGCAAATGTTCTTGCAGTGTTCCCTACATTGTCTTATTCTGAAAACTCTCTTTTAGTTCTATAGTGTCTACTCTTCTTGCCCTCATGGATGGACTGGATAATAGAGGGGAAATTGTTGTAATAGGTGCTACAAACAGACTGGATTCTATAGATCCTGCACTCAGGAGACCTGGTCGCTTTGACAGGGAATTTCTTTTCAACTTGCCTGACAAGAAGGTAAAACCTGGAAAGGAGATTTTATTAATAAACGTCTTAAGTATATTAAACATTTGAATGCCTGACAGCCAAGCTTATGAAATAAAAATATTCATTCTTGCTTGTAAGAATGTTGAATTTTAGGAAGATTTTTTTAGTACAAACAGATTGTATACAAAAAGTTGTATTGACCTTCAAATCTTCAGGATATTGCTAAAACTAAAGAGAGGTAAATTATTCATAATAAACTGGATTGCTTATCTAAAAACTATGGATTTGTATAATGAACCCTAACTATTTGGGGCTTGAAACTTATGGTAAGGGAAAATAACTTTAATTCTTTTAGACTTCTAAGCATGTAAAAAATGTAGATGCACAGGCAGACATTACAATGTTGACAACAGAAACATTTCAGTTCCTTATTCCAAACTTACATAAACTCAGCCATAATACTTCATTAATTTAAACTTAAAATTAAATTTACTTTATATATGGGTAGATGTATTTGGATTCTATAGAACTTTTAGCTGGAATTGTGTTGGGATTCATGTGTATGTGCTGTGCTACTCAGCAATACATTAATTGGTGCGGCCTTTGACAGTTGAACCTGTTAATCATAGGTGCAGTAATTAAAAATGAAATCTAAAAACTATGATAATTCCTAATAGAACATGAGTTTTGATCAGTTCATGTATAATAATGTTGATTAAACAGAAATTAAAATGTGTGACTGGTGAAAAAAGTACTGCTTATATATGGAATTTATAAAGAAGGGAAGACCTGTGCTCTTGAGAGACTTTTGAGTGCTAAGTTCTATTTTATGTGTCTCAGTTACATCAAAAGCACGTAAAGTAATGATAGATGCACATGAATAAGTAATACTTTTTTCTATGACGTGGATTTGGCTTCCTAGTCTTTTATCTCATTTTCTTTTTTTTTTCTTTAAATCAGGCACGAAAGCACATTTTGCAAATTCATACCAGGGATTGGAACCCCAAATTGTCAGATCCTTTCTTAGGAGAACTGGCTGAAAAATGTGTTGGTGAGTGTTATGATGTTAGTGCTTTTACTGTAGAGGCTTTCTCTTCTGTGTAAAACTTTGAAGGTATGTTGAATGTGTCAAGATTTTCTTATCTTTAGCTTTCTAAACTTCTGTACTTTGAACAACACTCTTTTTGTAGTAACAAAATATGTTTCTGTCTTACTAAAACACAAAATGAGTAGCTAGTAGTGATTTGAAAATACAACTGTTTCCTTTCTGTAGCATCACTGTCCTTGTATAGTATGCATATCCTCAAAGAAAAGCAAAATGAAGTTGGAATTGGAATCTTTAGGTGGAGTTCTCATTAAATTAGAATATTACAAAAGAGATAGGATAGACTTGGGAGTTTTTCTATTTACTTATTGAGGAAAAAAAATCGGTACTTGTGGCTGGGGCTTTTGTTTTTTGTTTGTTTTTTACTGACTGGCATGCTCTCCTCTGACATAAATCCAACAAACTAACCAGCCTTTCTAAAGATGAAATTTTTTTCCAGATTGCTAGCACAGAACAACCTCAGAGTGTAGACATAGGTAGGGGAGAAAAAAACCACCACACCACGAATACATTAAATATGCCTTTGGAGCTCCCAAAGACCTGCTGTACTGAATGGAGGTTGGTTGTTCAAGATAAGCCTGCTGTTTAAATCTAATCAGAAATAAACCCAAATATTTTTATAGTGAATTTAACAGAGGAAAGGACCCTAAAGCACACACCACAATATCTTCTCAACAATTTGTCATGCAAGGATACATCCTCTGTCAGTCATCTGCTTGGACGAGCACTGAAGTTCTCAGAAAAAGAACAGTCTCAAATACCTGTGCTTTGGAATCCATCATCAGGGAATCTAAGAACTTTAAACTGAACATCAGTCCATTCAGTCAGCTACAGTACATCCGAATTATCCTCTTCATCCACAGGGAGATCTCTCATCGAAGCAGCATCCCTCCGCTTTTGATGCACAAAGACCTCAGCATCTTCTGGTGAGGAGAAAACAACTATCCAGCAAACCCCAGTTTAAGCTTTGCCGGGTATAGGACAGCACATGGCAAACCCATTCCATGTAAATTCTGCTTGAGTTATGCAAAGACGTGGTGCTGCTTAGTGGGAGAGAGGGGAATAGATGGGAAAAGAACACAGATGTTTCTTTAAAAATTCAGCATATTTTTTCATTGACAACACAATATTTTAAAATTTCAGACAGTAGGGAAAGCCATTTGTACATTTGATTGGAAGACATTCTTTGTGCTCCATAAAGCTTGTCAGTTCTGTGGAAGTCAGCTAACGAGAAGAAATTTCTGTTTTTTCTGTTTTCCTTGGCTTTCCTGCTCTCCAACTGTATACTTTATTGTCTCCAGTCTGTATCTTGGAATATAAGTGTTTCCATACATCCAAGGTGAAAATCTTTGGAGTATTACAAAGACTTTTCAAAACAGCTGAAGTAAGACCTGGTGTATTTTCTTCACCTTGGGATTGCCTCATCGTTTCTATAAGTAAAAGCAGCAGTAATGATTTAAGCAGACTTTCCAGATTCTTTATGGCCATTACCAATGGGACTCATCGGTACACATGTATGTCTGTGATACAGCTTATACCAGTCTGCTGTTTCTTCTTGTGTGCAGGTTTTGTTTAAAAACAAACAACCGTCTCCCCAAAAAATAACACCCCCCTTTCCCAAGTAAAAGCTGCCTAGACTTGGCCAGGCTTTTGGCACAGCATGGTTGATACCTCTCTCCAGTTCAGCAGACTTGGCAACACTTAACACCAAGCTTTTGCATCCTAATGAAGAAATTTGCTGAAATACTCCCAAAGCAAATGACTTTGGGGAAGCAGGTGTATGTGCGACTCAGAACTTCTTAAGATCCAGGGGTGTAATTAGAAGGAAATTGGAAGGGAAAAGCCCCAGGACTTGCAAAAAATAGGTTATTTCCTGAGGGTTGATTTTTGTTCCAGGTGTTACGGATTACAACCTTTTAGAGGATTTCTGAGTATGTGAGAGTTAAAGACTCCACTTCCCTGAACAGCGTCATGACTGTGGTGTGTGTGAGACGAAGTGAAGCAGCTTGGGGAGAGCACAGTGTTGCTCAGAAGACCACACACTCATGTCTTATTAGCACTTCAGTAAACACATATAATTACTGTGTTTTTTCTCCTTACTGGAGACGGGTCCCAGATACCCTGAACTTTATAAATCCTTTCTTATCTCTTGTGCTTATTCCCTTGTTTGAAATGGTAACTTTCTGTAAGTAGAGAGACTTACCTACAAACTCAGTCTTGCAGGAAACAAAACATACTAGCAACTGGAGAAGTGTGAATTCCTCCATCTGGCATCTTGCAGATGAATCTTTTTACAATATAGTAAGGGTTATTTGAATAACATTATTAAATAGAATTATAAAGAAGCAAACTATCATGCTGAAGATGCTTGTTAAAAATACTCTATTCTGTGCTTACTATTGCAGGAGTGTTTTGTGGCAAAATGATTCCATGTTAGATTTTTCTTTCCCATCCTCATGTAATGATGAAGGGGGAGATTTTGGCATTAGCATTTCTGTTTTTCACAATTTTTAAAAATAAGCCTAGTAGTTATTTTTCATCTCTGTCATCATGCTGAGTTGTTTGCTAACTCTCTTTCTCTGCAGTAATTTTGGGAGTTTTGTAGGGAGTTGCACAACATGAAGTGGAAGAAGTGATCAAAATTATTCACCTAAATGCTTCACCGAATTCAGTAGCACTTTATGGGTTTTTAGGGTTGGTTTTAGGCAGAAGAAATTTTAAAGAGGACACAATTTTTGCATTGTAGAGGTGGAAGAGGATGGCTGGAAAATTTTGGTGATCAAAGTGCATTCTTTGGAAACCTACATAGGCATCCACTTGTTTGCTGTCCTGCTCTTTGAAAGTTGTACTTCAAAAATGTTTAGCAGTGTGGTGGTGCTGGGTAGAAGAAAATGGGCTATTTGACAGGAATCCTCATTTTGTTCTAAGTTAAGGTGCACCAGTACATTTTACCTGGCAAATTGAACATCTTTTGTGAGATGCTTCAAAAATGGAAGCAAATGCACTGAACCCTGAGTTTATATTACAGTGTCAGTTTGGGTAAAAACCAAATCAGGTTATTTACTGTTGGCATGATACATTTTATTTTGTTTTGGCAATACTTCACTCCTATTTTTCTTCTGCTTAATCAGTGTGCATTTGCTTCTTAGCAATAAAAAGCTCTAATGTTTCACAAAGGTACAGGATTTTTGCAGTTTTCTTGTCACTGAAATGGATGTACAGTATGCACAAGAGAGTCCCTCAAAAAGAGACACCAATTATTAGTCTTCAAATGTAATTGCTCCTGAGAAATGAGAAGTAGAAATGGAGACTAATTGTGTATCTGATCACCTGAGAATTTAATTTTAAAAATAGGCTACAGGCTATTATTTCCTAATTTTGCAATTCTTTGGAGATGTACAAGCGGTGATTAAAATGACTGTTAGAAAGCGATCTTACAGCATTTGTTAATAGAAAAGTTGGGAAGGATATAGCTCCTGAGCTGCTGAATCTTTTGTCACAAAGATACTAAACTAGTTTCTAAGGTGACAGGCATTCAGGGTGCTGCATATCTCCAGCATATCTTTGTTTTAAGCTTTGGTTTAGTGTTCCCCTCACTCATTTTTTGTTTAATCTAGTGTGGTTTTTGGATGAGAAGTGGACCAATTTAAATGAGAATGTGATATCTGATACCTAAAGAACAAAGCAAGATTTAGAACCCTGGTTTAATTTCTCTGTTGCGCCTGTAGCTACTGTGTAATACTTTCACATAGTTGGAGTGTGCCTGCATAGTTTTGATTTCACGTTAAATGAAAGTTAAAAAAACCCCAAACACATAACTTCTGTGCTGAAAACAATTAGTTGTCTGTTGATGAATATAGTAGATGTATGTGAATATATTTCAAATGTAGCATATTTATTTCAAGGTAACTTGGGAATGTGAATTGCTACATATGTTTTAGATAGCAGTCATGGTGTGGACTCACCAAATTATAAAATTGCAAAGCTTAGTTTAAAAATTGCAGGAATCATCCGATATTTATGGTGATCTTCCATCCAAAACATTATTTTTGTTTTGCCTTTTAAAAAAAAAATTGTTTTCAAGTATATATAAGACAGGTGCAGTTTGAAGTCTCATCCAATTTAAGTCATCTTTATAGCTGAAAAGTGGGTATCTTTTATTAACCCCCAAATTTATATATCTGAAAGATGGGAATGGAAAAGTGTCTGTCTTCCATATTAATTGCTTCCTTTTTTATTTTTAAACACTGTGTATGGAATCAGTTTTGTTCCGTATTGCTGTATTGATCTTGGAAAAATGTATGTGCCAGTAGCACTGAAAGAACATCCCAGGCTAAAAAGAGAGAGAAGCAAGGCAAACATCAATTGTGGGACTTGGTGCTGCCAAAAGATGAATCATAGACTGGTTTGGATTGGAAGGGACCTCAAAGATCATCCAGTCCCAACTCCTTCCCATGAGCAGGGTCACCTTCCCCTAGACCAGGCTGCGCAGAGCCCCATCCAGGCTGACCCTGAACACTTCCAAGGATGGGACACCCACAGCCTCTCTGGACAACCAGTTCAAGTGCCTTATAGTAAAGAATTTCTTCCTAATATCCAATCTAAACCTGCCCTCCTTCATCTTAATACAAAAGTAGAGTAGAAAAAAAGCAAATAGTATAAGACTGGGTGGGGAGGAGGGAGTCTGGTAAAAAAACAGTTGAATGAGAATAGTTTTAACTAAAGAATTGATTAATTACCTTCTATAAACACTTCACTACAAACCCATGAACTTTTATATGGCAATACCTCAGTGCAACACATTTTCCTATAGTGACTCTAATTCTCTAAATGACTTTTCTCACTGGAATATTGTTCTACAGTTTTTGAAAGATGGAGCTATGGTGCCTCAAAATACAGAGGCATATTAATGTCTCTTGCTGAGAAAGATGGAAAAATTTGAAATCTAATTTCTAGCTCTGGGGAAAACTCCCAAACCATTACTACTGCAAAAGACTCAGAGGTATTAAGTCTCTCTGTATTTCATAATTATCAGATCTATGTTTTTCACTAATGATGATTAAGCAATTATAGGTAGCCACCTGTAGATACTTACAAAGATAGACTGTATTAAAATTTTAATGCAGTTTAATTTCTACTTTTGATTATACTGGTAAAGTTATGAAACTCTTAAAAAGTCTGAAACATTTTTCTTGATAGTAGAAGTTAACATTTTTCCAAGAATCCAGAGTATGCTTTTTTTAACAAGAGATTTCATCTCTCCCATATTCTACTCATGAAACATTTTTCTTTATACTGCTCATTTTCTCAGACTGTAGAAGTTTAAAGTTGGTGATGTTCAGTGTAACAAAATTACTTGACTATTAAAGAATATATTCATGTGGAGGTAGTAAAGGAAAAAAGGAAGAGAGGGACTAGCCTGTTAAAATTGCACACATACTTTATATAGTATTGAGGGAAAAGAAAGAGCAATAACAGACCTATAATCCAGGACTGAAAATACACTATGTATCATATGATACAGTGAAAATGTAGGTAATTTTAACCTCAATGTGGAATTAATTTCTTAGTATATCTTAGTATTTCTTAGTATATCTCAATAAACCTGTCTAATTTCTTTGT
This sequence comes from Platysteira castanea, assembly GCA_013397175.1. Classification (NCBI taxonomy): domain Eukaryota; kingdom Metazoa; phylum Chordata; class Aves; order Passeriformes; genus Platysteira; species Platysteira castanea. Next base: position 627,821 of record VYXC01005985.1, read on the forward strand.
ATGCAAAACTGTCAGCAGATACCTGATACCTTTTGGCAGATGCTTTGTGGACCCTGATAATTAAGTATTACTGATTTGTTTTTAGCTGGATGCCTGTTTGAGACATGTGTTGCACAGCAGTGCTGTTTCATGGAAGTTGTTTGTGTTTCTGTGTGCACTAGGGTACTGTGGAGCTGACATAAAAGCACTTTGCACTGAGGCTGCCTTGATTGCCCTGAGACGCCGCTATCCCCAGATTTACATGAGCAGTCAGAAGCTCCAGCTGGACGTCTCCTCAGTAGTTCTCAGCGCGCAGGATTTCTACCATGCAATGCAGAACATTGTGCCTGCCTCCCAGCGTGCCGTGACATCGTCGGGACACGCACTGTCCCCCGTCATCAGGCCGCTCCTGGAACGGACCTTCACTAAGCTCCTCGAGGTCTTACACAAAGTGTTCCCTCATGCTGAATTCAGCCAGGGTGACAAAAGTGAAGGTATGTGGTTTGGGGTTTTTTGCAAGTGCTGTTTCAATTTGCTATTTCAATTTCAGCCTCTCTACCTAGCCTTAAATCTCATGTGTTTTTCCTTCTGTGTTGTTAGGATGTAAATACAATTTATTTGAATGTTGTATAATTATTTTTGCTGATTCCAAATTGTTGTAGAGTCTAATGACCTGACCTATATAGAGCAAGGTCCCATGGGTGTGAGTGCCAGCCAAAAAACAAACTCACAAGTAATTTACAAATTAAGTACAAGAAATGATGGGGCATAATTAAAGGTCAGAACAAAAAAAAAAAAAGGAGATAATGTTGCTCAGTGTCTCAGAACCTGAAATTGGTGCTCCTGTCCTGAACAATGGGTAACTATCCCCAGGCCTGTGCTTGCTGTTGGTGCAGAAGCTTTAGGGGGCTCACTGCTCAACAGGTATTTAGCTGAGATACCTGAGCCTGTGTAATGGTTGTGTCCTGATCTAGAAGAAAGTCCTGAGGCTTCTCTCTCCTTTAACTGGCCTGGTGCACTCCTGATCCTCAGAGCTGATTCTGTTGTCTTAGTAAGTGGAGAACTGTTTGCTGTTTTGTCAAGTTAGCTTTTTTTGCCAAATTAGTGAGTAAAATCAACTCACTAAGGGGTCAATGAATGCCAGAAACCTGCTGCAATGGGAACAGTGTGAGTGCACTAAGGAAGCAGGGAATAAGAAGGAATGTGACTGACTGTTTTGACTGGCAATGAGTCAATAGGTTCTGGGGGTTTTTTACCCAGCTCTTCTCTGAGACATGCTTTAATGGTTACCAGTCATTTCTTGGAAGTTAAATGTTAACAAGTTACCTTAAGTTTGAGATGCGTTTATTCTGATGTAGTCTACTATTCTTACCTGGGATCATTCTCACCCTCCAGCTCTATAAACAGTACTTGGGGTTGTGTGTGATTAACTTGAAAACAGCCCAGTCATAAAGCAAATCTGTGACAGCCGTGACTTTGTTCTCATTCCTGTTCCAGAGCACAGTTTCTGCCTGCAGCCCAGGCAGCTTAAGCTGATGCTTGTGCTGGCTGCTGCGGTTCTCCAGCCCAGCTGTGCATTTTTGCTCCATCCTTTCCACTTGCTTGAGTAGATTAGATCCTTTGTTAAACCATTTTAGCCAGAAAACTCATCCAAAAATGATATATTTATGTGTTTTCTGCTGACTGTGGGATAGCTGGAGGTTTTAACGAGTGTTGGAGTTGGCCAGAGATGGGCCCAGGGAGCATATGGTGGTGGGTAGGGGGAAATGAGCTGGCTTGCAGCTGCAAGTCAGATCCTGTTGGGCTCCCTTGGTTGTAACTGAAGTTACTTAAGATGCTTAAGTCTCTGTATATTGTTAACCTGTTGGTAGCACCCAATTTAGAGACTGTCATTCTTGTTGAAGAATTGGTTTAAGTTCAGAATATTTTCTTTGGTTATATTTTTTACATTCATATTTATTATTGCTCATTACTGCTAACAAATTGAGTTTGGAAGCTTTAGTTGATTTAAATAGTTTTACTAGATAATTTGCTGCTATGGGTACTTTTGAATGTTTGTAGGTAATTGATTTTGAAGATACGTGAACTGAGGTTTCTTTTAGCATTTCCTTTAGGTTTTTTCTTACTCCCTTAAATCCAAGAAAACATTGAATAACAAGCTTAATCTTTGTTAAAACCAGGAAAATCCACTTTCGGGTACCACAATTGTACATTATACAATGTAGATTATACAATAGGGCTTCAAATTTTCTTGAATTCAAAGCCAAGTATGTAGTACATGCTTACAGGTGTGCTTACAATCTGCACATCAGGTTTTCTGCATTTCACTAAAAATTCCTGTTTCTTGTAATTCAGTGAGTCAGATGCTCGAGCAGAGGATGTCACAAAGACTTGATGTTTGGGATTAAAAGATGGGCTGACTTTTAAAATAATTGTGTATTTTAGGAAAAGAAAACTGTGTCCAGTGCATGAGCATAGGACTTGCCTGTGCTTACATTTGGTATACTGGAAATCCTGTCTGTTTTAGGTACTGCAGTGAGCCCAGAGGTAGAAGACCTATGTCCAGTTGATTTGGAGGTCTCTATCCTTAGCTTTAGCTAAATATCCAGCAGCTTCTTTGCCATGTTTTCTTGCTGTGGACTAGCTTTTTGGCCACTGCTTGAGGTCTGCAAGCCTTTTTCATCTTTACTCCCTGAGGAAGTATTGTCAGGTGTGTGACTGCACCACAACTTGACAAGGGATGTGACACATCCTCATCCCATGCCAGCAGAATATCATTCCTGCCCAGCCTACTCTGAATCTGGTTTCTTACATCACACAGCCAGCTAAGGGAACCTTTGTTGTCTTTTAACAATTTTTCCTGGAACCCTGGGACAGTTTTTCCTGTGGCTTAGATGGTACCTCCATCCAAATCTTAACATTGCCTTGAAGGAGATACTTCTGTCCCGTGGTGGTTGTCTGATCAGTGTGGCAGGACCTGTGCCAGTTGCCTCATGTAAATCTGTGGATTGTGTATTTGAGAATAACACTTGGATTTCTCTGTATTTCACACTTTCATTTCACAACATTCCCAGTTCCTAAGTGGCTGTGGCCAGCTTGAGCTGCTGTTGGATGTCTGGTGGTTGTCCTGAGCAGCAGTGTGCTGTAGTGACTCTGGGCTGCTCTCAGGAATGCTGCCCATCCATTGCAGAGCATTTTCTTGCTCAGCAGAGCTGGCCTCTGCAGTGCTCCTCCTGTACAGCTGAGTGGCTGTGGCCGTTCTCATCCCATCGTTGCAGGCTTCCTTCCCGATGGAAATGAGAATGAGTAGCCTTCCACAGGGCAAAAGCAACTCAGCTCCTTTCCTGGGGCAAGTAAAGATCTTGCAGCAGTTCTTTCCCATTATCAAATCACACCATATAGCTCTTAATTGCTTTGCAGCTCTGGGAGCTAATTTAGCTGTACCTGTTTTTCAGCTGTTACCTGGTTGTTTAGTGCCATATTAGTATTTTTGCAGTTGTTTGTCTCTGCAGTGTCTTGTGAATATAAACAGTCTTTGAGCTTTTTGCTTTTCAAGGTTTGTATAGAAAATACTTCAGTTCATTGTGCTACATTAGCAAATTGTGCTTCATTAGCAAAGGGATTAAAATAGGTAAAGGTATAGTATATGAATATGGAATGCATTGAACTGATTTTGATAAAAAGTAATTTGATATTCTCCAGCAGATTATCAGAGGGTGGAAAACAATTCTTCATAAACATACACTGTCTAGGTAGTCATGCTGAGAATAATTTTGAAAGAAGTGTACCTGTGAGAATTTGGACACTTGGAACAAGTAAATAATTACAAAATTCTATATACTCTGAGGAATTACAAATTTTATAGCTTTGTCCTTGAAAAAACCTTTAGCTGTGAGATAAACCCGAAGGAAACATTTCATAACAGGTTCAACTTTTTTGTATTTGAGAAGTTGTTTAGCTTGATTGTTTAAAAATTAAATTGTAGTTATGATTAGACTTCTACAGCATTTAATTTGTTCTGGTTTTTGAAGTATAAGTACTTATTATTCTGAAGGCTGATATTTAGACAGTTTTAACTAATTTCTTTTACATTTGAAGATTTATTATAATTGACACAAAGAAAATGGTAATGTCTTGTCTTGTTTGTTGTACATGTACTTAGAAGTGATAAAGTTCTAATTAATACATCTCTTGGAACAGATGTACCAAGTCTAATATTAGATGATAGCGAAGATGAGAATGCTTCATCAATTTTTGAGACGAGCTGTCACTCAGGATCACCAAAGAAACAGTCATCAGCTGCTATACATAAACCCTACCTTCATTTTACAATGTGAGTGGTTCTTTAAATGCATATAATTAGATAGATAAAACCAGGAGATTCTTACATCAGGAGAGCTAAAAAAGTTGTTCCTTTGCTTTGGGGTGGCAGTGGTGTTCTGTAATGGAAACATGTAAGTGCACAGATAAGAGTTTTAGATGTGGGGGTGTTCTTGGGAAAGGCCACGTCCTACACACAGGAATCAGAAATGCTTTTCAGTAGGCAAATGTAGGTTAGAAGTGAAGATGTTAACAGCAATTCTTAATTCAAACTACTTAAATTTGAAAGGTTACGAACTGAGACGTATTTAGGAATATTTTGAAGGGGTTGTGTGCTTTTCCTTGGTCCAAAGTGTGGTTGAGCTTCAGTGTATGCATCTATTTGGAAGCATTTTGTATAATGAATGCATTCAGCATATTTAATGTGCTTTTTTCATTGCTTTTTGTGGAAAGTTTCGGAGAAATGGGAATTTAGAAAATATGTGTGAAATTTGGATGAGTCTTTCTTGTATAAATTGGACTGGCTACAGTAATTAAGAATAATGAACATTTATTGGTTTTGTGTTAAGAATAGTTTTAGACTACTTTATGTGGTAGTTTCTGTAGGGAGTTAGCTAAATAAAGAATATGAAGTCGGAAAAACTGTTCATTAGTGGCACTGTTTAGTAGAGCCATCTTGTGGAACACTGATAAAATTCTAGTGCTAAATAATAATGCCAGAACAGAATTTATGGATATCTAAGCTTAAAAATAAGGATTAAAGTTCAAACAGTTGGAGGGACTTAGTTAAGAATTTTAATGCCAAATTTAAGCTTTTGTTGTGAGGTTGGGAAGGGGGAAGCCAAACCCAGAACAATAATGTATATTTGTGTGGATGTGTGTCTAAATAAAAGAATCGCAAGGCTGTGCTTATTTTTGCGAAGTATGTAAGCCTCCTTTAATCTGTTTTTTGAGCATTTTCAAATGTTGTGTGTGTGTAACCACCACCACCAGAACTGAAAGCCAAACGTCAGCAGTGATCATTGCTGTCCCAAAATGTTCAACATGAGGTAATACCAGCAAGTCTTGTTCCACTGCCCGAATTCACTGATGGGCAGATAGACATGCCTTAATGACAGAAAATGCAAATTAATTAAACGCTTTCTTGTTTTACAATCAGTTTTCTATAAATAGAGAAGACTTTTAATGGAAAAACTTAATGCTTTTTTCTTTGTGTCTCATTTGTCCGTAAAATTGGGCAAAAACTCCCAGGAGAAAGAAACAAACACATAATCTCAAAATCCTTTGTATGGACTGCTTAGAGTTTCTTCTCGACAACAAAAAACCAGAAAATAAGTTTACCTTTGCAGTTTTTCTTTAAAGTCTTCCTTCTGTCCAGAAGTCTACTGACTAGAAGCGTAGAAATATGCTAAAATACATGATACATAGTGATTTTATTCAACCCTACTTCAGATCCTTTTTCTTAAATAAGTAAACTATTGAAATGTTCATTGGTTGTTGAATATCTTGGGCAGCACTTAAAGGATGAAAGGATTGACCTGGGATTCCTGAGGCTACCAAAGAGATATGTTAGTAGTTAGGACTGACATAGACATGATTAAATTGCTGTCTTTACTGGATGTCCAATAAGTCTTTTTATATGATGAAGCAATTAGTTTTAAATAAACTGGTTATAATGAAAATTGTCATGAGTTTAATATATGCATGGCTTCACACAGATGAGTTTGAATTAAATGGTTGTGAAAACAAAGATAAGACAAATCTTGAGTTGCTGGCACCTGAAGTAGTTTTGAAGGATAGTTGAGTTAGTTGATGTTTTTAGGCTGTTTTAGGAAGGTATTACCCATTACTGAAAGTCTTATGGATTCTAAAACATCTCCTATATATCCATCCGTTGATAGCATTGGTATGTTAATTGACTTGTGTAACTGTTCTGTTGCAGGTCAGCTTATCACCAGCCAACCTCTTACAGACCAAGGTTACTGCTCTCTGGGGAAAGAGGTTCGGGTCAGACTTCGCACCTTGCTCCAGCACTATTGCACACCCTGGAAAAATTCTCCGTACACAGGCTCGACCTGCCAGCTCTTTATTCAGTCAGTGCCAAAACGCCTGAAGAGTCATGTGCACAGGTGATATTTGAGATTCCGTCGTAATGAGTCAATTATGTAATTCTGGTTGCATCAATATAAAGGCAGCCAGATGGAATGTAACTTAAAGTCCAGGTTTTCATATGCTCCTTCTATTTTCCTCTTTAAAATAAAGATGTCTCTAGGGGGTGATGGAGATTTCTCTAGTGACTAGTGAATTTAATTACATTTTTAACCTGCCCCCTCATCACATACCTAGTGCTGAGTAAATTTAATCTGGGTATTCAGTGCCTGATGATCATTTTATTCACTTGTGTATGGATTGTTGTGTTGTGGTTCTAGATTCATTTGCTTAGTTTTAAATGTTTTACATTTCCAAATAGCTTGTGGTGGACATTGCATAAATTGCAAAACAATTTAATTTTCATCTTGATTGTTCAGTCATAGCAAGTTTTTAAAACATACATATTTTTGAAACAAAGTACTTGCTTTGTAGTCTCTCTGGCACATTGACATAAAATAATTGAATGCTGTAGCTAAGAGTCACAAACACTTGTTTAGAAAGTCTTTAGACAATTCTATTCTGCTGGAACATTTGTCTCTAAAATACCACAAAGATGAGTCATTTTCTAATGCACGAGGACTTTGTTACTCACAACTGATGATAACAATTAATTCCTTAGTTGAAATACCACTGTTTCTTTTAATTAGATCTTTCGTGAAGCTCGAAGAACAGTACCAAGTATAGTTTACATGCCTCATATTGGTGATTGGTGGGAAGCTGTCAGTGAAACTGTGAGAGCTACTTTCCTAACTTTGCTGCAAGATATACCATCTTTCTCACCTATATTTCTGTTGTCTACCTCTGAGTCCATGTTTAGTGAATTGCCTGAAGAGGTAAGTTTATTGTGGAAGGAGGCATTGTTAGGGAGTTCTGTGCTCATCTGAATGTTTTAATCATGTAAAATCGTTTTGTTTTGTAGTGGTTTTCTAACTTAATTTAAAATATGTCAAACAGAAAATGTGATAATAATTGAATGTTAGTAATTTTCCTTAATTTGCGATGTATGTCCATATTACTGACTTTCATAAGCTCCATGCTACTCTGCTGGGAAGACAAAATTGTTCATTTTGTCAATTGTTCTTTTTGACAAATGACTCCATTATAATTAAATGCAGATTTAGTCTAAAGGCCTGACCTTAAGCTTTACATTTTCTGAGGCTCCAGATGGGGGAGGGTTCCTGGTTTTTCTCCGTAACATTTTCTGTGATTTTTTTTTTTCTCCTGCCCTTTTATTCTCCTTTTACTGCAGGGGTGGCCATTGTTAGGATCATGGGATACTGCCAGTTTTGTTACTATAGAAAACTCAGTGAGAATTACAAGTATTTGTTTTCCCTTTGTTGTGAACATACTATCTCCTGTCCTGTGGCTGATTTTGAGAAGTTTGTGACTAGTATTACAATATGGTCATTGTTCGTGTCTTTTTCAGTGGGAGCTCAATTTTCTTATGGCTTTTTTTTTTAGGTGAAATGTATTTTCAGAATCCAGTATGAAGAGGTTTTTTATATTCAGAGACCAAGTGAAGAAGACAGATTGCGATTTTTCAAAGGCTTAATTCTTGATGAGGCAGCAATGCCCCCACCAAGAAGGAAACAGGCTGGTAAACTAAGTTACAGTAAAACCAATAATAATGTGATCCTGTTGTTCTATTTTGTGTTACTTTCCTTTTTAAAAAGGTGTGGGTAGTTAACAGGTAGTCTAATTACCATGTGACAGCATTAATCAATGCCCAGAATAAACTTCATAGTTACAGTTAACAGTTTTGGAAGATGGAGAGCTGTGGGGTCAAGGATGCAGTGATAATTAGATCCATGATGCATATTAAATATGTATAATGAAATTTGGAGTGGCATAATCCCAAGAGCCACTGTGTTGTTAATGGTTCCATTGTCTGACTTCTTGTTTTTTTCCCTAGCTCTTCGTGCCCTGGAAGTTCTTCCTCTTGCACTGCCGTGTCCTGCCCGGGAGCTGTCGGAAGCAGAGAAGCAGCGGATGGAGGACCAGGAAGAGAACACCCTGCGGGAGCTGCGGTTGTTTCTCAGGGATGTCACCAAGAGGCTGGCCACAGACAAACGCTTTAACATCTTCAGCAAACCGGTGGATATTGAAGAGGTCTTGTTTCAGTAATGTGCAAACAATGAAGTTGAAAATACTAGAAAAAGATTGCAAATTAAAAAAAGGAAATGGTTAAGTTAATTAGAAAAATAGATGTTTGATCCATGATCTGTCCAGTGTAAGATACTGATTTTTAGCTGGTGATACAGTCACAGCCTCATCATCCATGATGCAAGGATTTGGAGCATGTTCTATTACCAGTGACCCCAGTGCATTCCTGTCCGTTTTATAACTGAAACCAGCATTTTAAAATGCCAGCACTCCTATCCCTGCGAGTGCTCCTGAAATACTTGACACAATAAATATAATTCTTTAATAAAAGCTTTTACAGCATTGTACTCATAAACATGATAATACTGGGAAAGCGATCTGTATTCTGTAATGCATCCAGCATTAATAGTATTGTTGCATAATTTCAGCAGTAATGCTTGTGGATACCATTAATCAGATGGTAGCACATTAAAAGGCACTAGCTGGTCGATTATGGACTGTACACACCTAACTGATGAGACAGTTCGATCTGCAAATCTATTTTCAGGTGCTGCTGTATGAATAGGATTGTGTTTGGTCTTTGAGATCAGATGCTGGCCCTCTGCAAGCTTTGCAGGCTTGCTAACTGAAAAAAAAAAAATCCCTAATGTTTTCTGAAGAGAGGAGCATCTCTTTTGGAAGACGTTATAAGATGAATATGGGACATCAGAAGTCCAGCATTGTTAAAAGCAGATTTGGAGTATAAATTCCTTGCAGGATGGAACAGGCAGAATGGAACAGGCATCTTTTATGGGCTGCTGCAGTCCTCTCTTAATTTGAGCTTTCCATAGTGTTCCACAGCTGACTGTTTTTGAAAGCCTGGTGAGCTTTTTAATGTGGCAGCCTGCAGTGTGAGCATGGTCTGAGCAGTACCTTGGTTTGATTTTTCCTGTGAAACTATTTGGGAGGTTCATTTTTGTAGGAAACTTCATACTTGTAGTGAAGGTAGTTCCTTTCTGTCAAGAATTTGTGTTCTAAACTTAGCTGAATAAGGGCACATAGAGAAAGAGTAAGTCCATGTTTTGTGAATGGGGAGAATCAAAATGTGAATTTGCTATTTGAAGACTTGCCAGAATGCTGCTAATATATCACAGCACTAGAAATCAAATGTAATCCTTTTCGTCCCACCTGCTGCATTTAAGCACAGGACTAGCCTTTCCTTTTCTACAACAGCTTGTCTGCTTGACTTCCTTAGAAAATGTGTTAGGTTTGTTCCACTCCTACTTGCATTGCAGAGAATGCTGCTGTGTGGTAAGTCAAGGATTTTCCTGACTAAATCAGCAGCAATATTTACAGCTTCCAGTGAAGATTTTCTGATGCTGTGCTAACAAGAAAAGCCTGTGGCTTGGCTTTCCAATCCCTGAAGCAGATATCATGTTTCCGCAAAGGGAGCCAAAAAGAGAATTTTTACCATTTTAATTTGTCAAAATAAATTACAATGTCTGTGTTTAAGGAATTAGGTGACATGTTGCTGTCCACTGAAATAGTGCATTAATGTTAGTTTATGTTGTAATATATGTCTGCAGTCACAGTATTTAAAAAAAAAGTCTTACAGAGCCATTATGGCTTGATCTGAATATGTATTTAACTCTTAAGTGCTTTGGCAGTGACCATCATATGTAGGTGATGTCAAAAGAAAAAAATGCAGTACTGTTGTAGAGACTGACAGTGTTTTTAATTAATTTTAATCTAAATCACACTGAAACATTCAAATATATTTTTTTCCCCTTGAAGTAAATAAGAAATTCATAGATTTTTTGGGTGAACTTTGTAACAGCAGCTGTGCTGATGCATTTGTCTATAAAGACTGAAACCCTTATGGTATCATTAATTCTGTTAAACACTTTTTAGTGTGCCCTGGTGGTTGCTGAATCTCCAGTTACGATCTAAGCTCGTAGTAACCTCTGACACAAGGCTTTTTCTTTAGATTGTCCCATACAGCCAATCTAACATCTGCAGTCAATAAAACCTGACTTTTCTTTGTTTAACAAGTGATTGAGGAAACTATTTTACAGAAGGTATTTAAAAGCTGATAATTTGGCTGTTTAGTTTAATGAGAACTTTACCTACAAAGTGAACAGAAGAGAGCTTCCCTAATTTTTCCTAGGGCTTCAAGTTAGGCTGATGGGTTTTGCTTTTTTAGTACGTGACAGTGTTACAACACCATAAAAATCTATAACTAAATCAGTCTGAAATGAAAAATACATTTACATTAAAGTGTATTCCCTCAAAAATACAATTTAATTAATTTTGAAAGATAAATTGGTGAGCTCCTGAAGAAAAGCACCTTTGAAAGTGCTGTGTTCTTAGCCTGATAAAACTTCCATTTTTAACATAAATTTTCTTAGAAATCAAAATGTTTAGTTAATGTCTTAGAGTTAAGCATGTGGAATGAATCCAAGTATAAAGATGTGATTGTCATTGTTCAATAAGAATGCATATGGTCCTGTGTCATTTCTGTGTGCTGTTTGTTTATAGGTTTCAGATTACCTTGAGGTTATCAAAGAACCAATGGACCTATCAACAGTAATAACCAAAATTGATAAACACAATTACTTAACAGCCAAGGATTTTCTAACAGACATTGACCTGATCTGCAGCAATGCATTGGAGTACAATCCAGACAAAGATCCTGGAGGTAAGAACCTACTTCTTTTTGGCCTACCTAGACCTGAAAGTCTGGTACTTAATCCTGTATTTTGTTGCTATTCAGGCATTTAGATAAACTGCATGCTTTGTGGTAATTAGGATTAGCAAGTCCTAAGGGGTCTGTGCTTTTAGTATTCTAAGGCATGTAGTACACCTGGGGGACATTGGAAGAGCAGGAGAACTACAGCATTCAGATCTGTTTTCTAATAAATTATGTTTCGTAGTTCCCTTTCAAATTTGATAGCTCCTTTTTCATGTATAGACTCTGTATATGCAACAAAACCCCACCGTAATTTGGAGAGCTATGCAGAGAATCCTCACACAATCTGCCAGTGGCCTGCTGTATTTCCATGTTAGCTTAGAACATGAAATGCAAACACAGAAATTAAAATCTATGTATTTGGGGATAGAAATAAAACAGGAGAAATCACTAGGCAAGGAAGTCAGTTGCAGCTGATTAGGAGAGATTAGACAGTATTGTCTTGACAAAGTGTGATGGGATGCTTTCAATTAAGAAGGAATTTGTAGACTGAAATGCATCTAAAAGCTGTTCACGCTCTAGACTAAGGAAAGAACATCTTGTGTGCTCTTTGCTGGGGCTGTCTTACAGTGCATATTGCCAAAGAAAGCCTTTCAGCTGGCAGCTTCAAGAGTCATCAACAAAGCATCAACACAAAGCACCCTTTTAATGCAGGGTTCTATTTAATATATGTGATATTTGGACATCAGGGTCCATCTGCAAATGTAGTCCAATGTGTTAAAAAGTTCTATATGAAATCTTGTGAAATTGCTTTACCAGGTTAAAGCCTGATTTTTCTCCATTTTCCTTCTTAAATTTTTGATTTTCTGAGGTATTTTGCAAGTGTCTTGTGTGGCCTAGATACAGTATAGTCTGCTCAGGCTTGTTTCACATTGCCTTTTGAACCCAGTTCATATTTGTAGAAGACTAACTTTATTTTTTCAGTTTATGATGCATTATTTTCTTTCAACTAAAAAAATTCCATTTATTTTGTGTTCCTGATAGCACACTTTTGAGGACTTCTAACGGGCAATTGATACGAACTAATTAAAGCCCTTGGTAGGCACTTGGCATTCCGAGTGTATCTGAAGAGCACCTGTTTAGGGATATGTTGGTTTTCCTTGCTGTTGGAATTGAGCTGGGAGAAATTGTTCTGGCTCTTTCTAGGCTCAGTTTTGGATAGGAGGTAACGAAAAATTGTTCTGTCCTCTGCTGTTAACAGCAGAACATGTATTGCTCTTGTGGCATGCAGGATTTCTTGGGCTATTGTGGACACACCTGAAACAGCACATTGTGACTGTTCAGAGAAAGCATTCCATGCTTTCAAATCTATTCATTAAATGAATATAAACCTATAAATGTTCACATTCTTTAAAGCTGGGCATATATGCTTGCTTCTGCTTTATGCTTGAATTTGCAGAAGACTCATACTGTACCTGCTTCTGTCCTGTTAGGAGGTTGGAAAAGCAATGGGAGGGCCAGACTAGCTGATTTTATCTGCAGTCTGGAAAGCAAACACTGGCTGCTTTGTATTTTTTTTCCTGGTACTTTGCTATAAAATTTCAGATGGATTCTATAGAAAGACAGGTTGGGGTTTTCTCCCTCCATTGTTTGACTGGGAAATGTTCTTGAAGCCATGGAACATAACCATTGTGTGTTGGACACAAGTGTTAGGCTCTTTGAAGCACTGCTTGGGGGAAGTCTTGCCCATCACAGGATTAGAGGAAAGTGGTGGTTCAGTCAAGCACCCTGATTTGATTCCTTTTTTTTCCTCTCCCCTCCCTTCCCTTCTTTCTTTGCAAGGGCTTCTTAAACTTTATTATCTGACCAAAACTTTGAGGTTTAATATCTCAAAATTACATTTGGAATGAATGCAGTGTGGTTTTTTTGGTGATCATAAAACATAATGCTTCACAAATACGTGGGCAAAAACTTCAAACTTCCAGTGTATTTGGTAGGCAGTAGTTTTCCCCAGAAAACATTGGGCTCTTTTGAGGTGGACACTGGATAGTCTCTTTCACTCAGCAGTTTTTCCAGCTGTAAAGTTTGCTGTTTCTAGAATTACAAATACTACAAAACAAATATTTAGTGGTAGTCTTAATTGTTGTCTTTAAAGATTATTAAAACATTAAATCTGATAGTTGTAGAATATGTTCTAGACATTAATGTTGATGGTATCTGTTGAAGTACCTGCAACAACTGGAAAAAACTAACTCAGTATGGATGGATTGATGAATTAAATGTTTGTACTGAAGTCAAACGATGAGTGTTGTAGGTTTCATTGAAAAGCTACGTTCCAGATGTCAATTTTCTCCACATATGTGCTTAGTTATTAAGTTACGATTACTTTTCAGATTTCAACAGTGGAGTAATTTGTTTTGTGTGTTTCAAAGGTAGGGGAACTGGTCTGTTTTTTCCTGAGTTGCATTTAGGCTTCCAACATGGGCAATTTGTCCTGTTCCCCAAATAGGCCTGAAAATGTAGCACACTTGAGGCTTGTTTCTTTCCAGTTTTTTTTAATGGATTAAAATAAGGAACAGCTATTCAGTGTAAGGAATTAAATAATGTGTTTTAGCACAATTTTGATCAGTTGTTAAGTAGTAATTAAGCTATAATATCAGGTTAAAGAAAAAAACAACAGGGAAGGAACATAAGTGAGCCAGGTCTACCTTACAGATGCAGATGATGTCCAGTGTGATTTTGCAGGCAGTATAATTGTGAATATTCCTAGACCCCAGTGGGTAAATTAATTCCTGGACAAGTCTGTTGTTACTTTGGGACTCTGCACTCCACTCTATTATGCTGTGTCGATCTGCCTGTGGAAACTGGCTACACCTGGTGGCAAGTTGGTTTAGGTGTGTTCATCATTCACTGTTTGCATTTGTTTATAGATGCCACCATGGATTAAACTAGCAATGTATACTTCTGAAAACTCCTATATCTGTTCAATAGCTGGGTTGTGATTTTTGAGTGTGCTGTGGTATGGATTCATCTGCATTTTCATATATCTGTAATTTTTCCCAATTACTTCTGTTTCTATCAGTGTTGTGATATACAATACAAACCAACATAGAAATGCTAAGGAGTTTTTGTAATTGTGATAAAAAAGTGTGCTGTTCTGTTTTCTAGATAAAATAATTAGACATAGAGCATGTACTTTGAAGGACACCGCTCATGCTATCATTGCTGCTGAACTGGATCCAGAATTTAATAAGATGTGTGAAGAAATCAAGGAAGCAAGAAGAAAAAGAGGTATGTTTAACTTCAGTTACTGTAACACAACATACATAGAGGCCCTCTACAGACATACAGGAATGGCCTTGTGTTCACAAGCCCTGGACCTTGTGGACCCAGTATTTACTGAAGGGACAACACAGCGGGGCAGAAGCAATTCAGGAGGTTTCTAGAATGAGTAGAGGAAAACTTCCTTCCCCAAGTTATAGAGGAGTCACCAAGGAGAGGTGCTGTGCTAGACCTTGTTCTCACCAACAGGGAGTGTTGCAGTGACGAAGTGGTGGGGTTTGAGATCCTTAGGGCTGCAAGGAGGTTGCACAGCAAAGCTCAGTACCTTGGACTTCAGGAGAGCTGGCTTCAGCCTGTTCAGGGATCTGCTTGGTAGAGTCCCATGGGATAAAGCCCCGGAGGGAAGAGGGGCCCAGGAAAGTTGGTTAATACTCAGTGATTGCCTCCTCCAAACTCAGGAGTGATGTTTCTCAACAAAGAGGAGATTAGGCAGACACATGACGAGGCCTGTGTGGACGAACAAGGCCTGTCTGGACAAACTTAAACACAAAAGGGAGGGCTGCAGAGAGTGGAAGCAGAGAAAGGTTGTCTGGGAGGAATACAGAGAAACTCAGCAGCCAAGGATCAGGTTAGGATCTCAGCTCTGAGAGAATTCAACCTGACCAGGGACGAGGGCAGCAAGAAAAGCTTCTGTAGATATGTAGGATAGAATTTACAGATCTCCATGTAAAAATTTAAATTTAAGATGAAATACAGAATGAATGTCACATTCAGACAGTGCAGGGTAAAGGGTGACTGAACTTGAAACTCTTGTACTTTTTCCTATTGTGTGAGCTGGTCTGATAAGACACCATCATTCTTCCCAGAAGAAGGATACTATTACAGGCAGTATTATAGAACTTGGTGAACACGTAAATGTTGGGTTTACTGTACTAACTTCTCACATGGACGTGGTGGAACCAGAGCTGTATTCTGAAAGTGCCTGTAACACAGTATAATAAGAATTATGATAAGGGAAAACAGCATTTAAACCACTGGATTTTCAGTTCACCCTGGCACGTCTACAGGTGTAGTTTTGGAGATAATATATTGATTTTTTTGATTAAGTATCAACCCTTATATCCACATTGAAGGGAGCACGATGTTGACAATCTAACAGCCCAGAATTAGGAAATATAGCCCCCTACTGAGTTAATGCAGTTGTTTTCAACTTGCAGTCCATAGACGTCCAAGTCTGTACAGCTTCTAAAGTGACCAGGGAAAGTTATCAAAAGTCCAGACATATTCCTGGTGTGGGAACAGTGCTCTGTTGACATGAAAAGAGTCTACCTCCATGGAAAAGTTTTAAAGTTTTGAAAGTTGAAAAAGGTTGAAAATCACTGAACTATAACATTAGAACAAAATTTCATGCTGATCTAGGGATTACTGATTTCAATAATTCCAGCTTTACCTTGGCAAGTTGTTTCCTGCTTTGGTATAAAGCTCCATTATTTGATTTCTAGGTTGAATTGGCTGGTCTTATCTTTCAACTGCTGATTGTTGAAATACTTCTGTTGGTAGATTGAAGACCCTTTATTAATAAATTTCTTTGAACTATGCAAGTGTCTATAGGCTTTCTCTTCTTAAGGTTAAAATGGATACAGTTCTTTTTATTTTCCTATTCAGTCGTGCATGTTTTTGTCTAATTTTGTGCAAGCTTCCAATGTGTGTCTTGAATTGTGGATAAATGAACCAGTTGTAATTCGCTGTGGTTGTAAAACAGAACTAATATAATGCCTTCATTTATCCTCCGTACTTTTCTATTAGAACTATAAGAATATTCACAATTCTGGCCGCAGTGTCATGCTGTGAGCTGTGCTCGGTTAATTATCCAAGTTCCCATGACTGTTAAAGGTTATTGCTTCTGAGGTTAAAGTAAATGTTTGTAAGAGCTCTTTGTTACAGAGGATGACTCTACGGCTTGTAGTCCTTTCTTGCAAGTTTGCGAGAACTAGAATGCTGCCCTCCTTTTTGTGGCAGTGGCCCAGTAGTAGATATTTCTGGGGACAAAGCCTGCAGACTCCGTTGAAAGAAGGGCAGTGTCTTAAGTCATAATTAAGGCTGATGGTATCATGCAATGAACTTGTTAAATCAGAAAAAATGGGTACCATTGGTGTGAGATGCTGGTGAGTGGGCCTTCAGGTACAGGTGTGTGATGAGCAGCACCCGTTTGTAGGACAAAACAAGTCACAGACAGGAATGGCAGGATTCAAAGTGGATTCAGTACTTTGGAAACTGTTGCAGTGTCACAGGTACCTGCAGGTGACACTTGAAGATGCTGGTGCTTCTGAACCACACTTGGTGGTTTCAATGACAACTAAGCTCTGCATTTGGTCCAGTTGTAGAATGGGCAAGGCTAAGATCACTGATTGGGTTAGTAAGGAATGCTAATGAAAGTAAGTCCTAAAGACTTGGAATACATGGAAGAACAGTTAGATTAACTGTTTATGAACAGAGGAAAATATATTAAGCTCTTAAGGTCTGAGGAAGCCTCATGCTGTAGGGCAAGCACAAGGGATCAGGAGTTGTGTCAAAGATTGTGATGGTGCAGAACACCTGGGTGGTAACACTAAAGGAATGTAGTTTTGGTGCTGGTCATTGTAATGGATGGAAGGGATGTGAATGCAGATCAGCTCTGCCATTATTCTCATTTTGCTCTAAAGAACATCCTCAGCATGACAGCAGATCAGGACAATCACAGTGCATCTGCTCATCTAGACTTCGACATGTACCCTGTTTCAGGGCAGCTTAAGCAAGGGATGAAAAAGGCTAAAAAGCTCCATATCCATTTTCTTCACAATTTTGTTAGCAACTTATTTAGCAATCTTACATAGTTGTAAAATGGAAGGTATTTTCTACATTGCTTTTTTCTCCAACTTTTTTTTTTTTACCACATCTGCCATTTTTACTTAGTACCATGACTGGTGACCAGTATCAAGAGCACTGCAGTGTAACAGAAAGATAAACTGTACAATAAAATCAGTATGTAGACGTCAAAATAAAATTTCTCCTTCCTGTATTACTGAAAGGAGGTGCTGAGGTGCTGTTGTTGAAAGATGTTAAACCTAACGACAGCAAGTTTTAAGCTGGTAAATTAGGAACTGTATGTCCTAGATTATTGAAATTTGCAACTCCTTGTGGAGACCAGCAAATAAAAAGGTAGAAGTGATGCAGTTTAAAATATTTATAATAGTACCTAGAAACCTATGCTGTAATTACTAATTGTGAGATGAGAGTTTCTGTGTGAATATTTAATTTCTGCATCCATCGATTTTGGAGTTTCTTGTCAGCTTTTGATCACTTGGTTTTGGTTTCTACTGGAAATGTGGTATGACATTTTGAAGACCATTTTAGTGGATGGATAGGAAATTCCAGTTCACAAATATGAAACTTCAGATACTCATTTATGTCTTTTAAATGTACTTAACCAATATGAAAGTTTGCCTTTTTAGAATTTAATTAAAAAACCTTTGAAGAAGTAGAAGCTATGAGATGAAGTCATATTACAGGAAGCAAACCATACTTTTTGTTAAAAGCAGAATTGCATTTTCTTAATTTAAGAGCTCATATTGACTCTGAAATGGATCCATTTTACATAACACAGATCACAGTGACAATACCATGTTCTTACTCAGATACTCTTTTTGATATGGCATACAATGCCGTTATGAATTGCCACTTACTTTAAAATTATTTGTTTAAAATAAGGAAAGAATTGAAAAAGTCAGTAGGAATTTACTTGTAGAGGAAATATGGGTAGAAGGGTCAATCTTTGGGGACCCAAGTGTGAGAGAGTCACATTTTTCTAATCTATCAGAGCTGACAGTTTAAGACCATGCAACCAGTAAGTTGTTTTGTCAGTAGAAACCAAATATTTTCGATTCAAATCTTTATTTTGAATGCCCAGCTAAATACTAATGGATGTATTCCTATTGCAGTATGGTGTTCCAGGTTTCTTCTTTGATTCAGTAGTTTCCTGCAGCTTGGTTTATTTAAATAGGTATGGTTGTCTTTTGCATGCAGGCTTATCAGTGCCAGCAGAACAGGTAAATCCTCATGGTTCCAGTGTACGGAAAGCAGAAGCCAGAGTTGAAGAGGCATTTCGGAGCAAACAAAAACCCACCATGGCCGTGTGGCCCAACTCTGCAAATAAATGTGCTTGTAAGTACCTTGGATGATAATTGTGCAAAATTAGAGATCCTTTCAATGGCAGACGCTTGAAATGTGTCTGTACTGCTGCTTACTGATTATTTCTGGAAGTAATTGTAGGCATGAAACACATGGAACTAAGAAATACTCCTTTTATGAGTACGTAAAATCTCTGCCCAAGAAGTTGTAAAGAAGCAGGATTTCTGGTTTTGTGATAAAAAATAACTATTTTTCTAATGCAGTATGAGTATTTTGCATTTTTCATTGTAAAAGACTGTTTTCAGTATAAGACAACTCAGATCCAATAAAAAGAACACTTTTCGTGGTTTGATGTGTGTTCAGGTTTGTTTCGTCTCTGTATATTAGCAGGTAAATACCTCTTCACTGCTTAATGCTCTCTCACATGCACTGCTTTAAATTCCTACCACCAATACATTCAGTGTCATGCTGAAAGCTAGAAAAGAGATTGCAAATTCAACTGTATTTTCCTTTATGGCAATGGTTTTCAATAGTCAGTAACCATTACTGGAGGATGTTAAGATCCACTTCCTGGGGCCTACTGAATTAATCCAGTTAAGTGATCAAAATCTCTAGGATTGTGAGGTGTGATTGAGTAATCAGAGGCACTGCTAATTATTTTCAAGAAGTAAGTTGATTAGAACAGGTAAATACATAGCAGATATTTTCATTATAAAGAAAAGAAAGACTATGAGAGAAAAGTGAGTATGAGGGATATGCTGGTAGTTGTGCCTGGCTTTCCTGCTGAAGATGTGGAGTCCATTATTAATATATTATTAGTAGCATTATCAATTATTGCTGATTGATGGCAAACTGAGCGCTGGAAGCGGACAAATTTTCTTTTTGGTCTTTGTGCTCTTCTTCATGGTGCTTTTCCTTGATGAGAAATCATTTTCTGGGCATGGCGGTAACTGCCCAGAGATGCACATATGAATGATAGTGTTGATGTCAAATGGTTTAATTAATTAGAGGTGTATGGTTTTATTTCCCGAAGCTGTAATTTCTTCCGTTAAAGGAATGAAAGTCAATCGTACAGAATTATGGTTAGAATAAATTGTTATATAATAAATTGATGATTTGGATCCAAGCTGTTCTTAATTCATTTGGCAGCTCATGTGAAAACAGAGAGTGGAGGGAAGGGATTCCCAATTTATTTTTTTAAAATTTCCTGTGAAGTCCAGGATGGAGATTCTCCCTTTGGCTGATGCGCAGAGCACTTTGCTGCCTGTGCATGCTGAGCAGCAGATGGTGGGGTTTACAGACCTCCAAGCTGGACATCCCTTGGGAAGGGGGAGAGGAGCTGTTGCTGGTGACTCAGATCCAAAGCAGCTCTGGTACCTTGCTCGCTTCCCCTCTGTTGTGTAGGCAGCAGCAGTTGTTTGAAAACTCAAGCCATCAGCTGCAGGAAATTGCCAGTGTCTCTGTGCAAACAACAGAGTTACTGTTAAGGCACTGATCCTGTTGGTATTTTCGTGATCTAGCTTGGAAGGCAAGAAAATTTGAGGCTTAGTGGTGTTTGAGACTATGATCAAATGAAAACCTGCCTTTTAAGGCTGAGTCTGGGAAAGGTAACCAGTCCAGGAGGGATGTGATGCATCTCGTAATCAGGAGAGAGAACCAGGAACTGATGAGCAATCAGAAATCTGCAGACGGGATTCAGGGTGGACATGGGCACTCTTGAAGATTGATGTGGTCAGTTCAGCAGAGACTGGAAATTAGGAAGGGAAGTGGTCTTAAAAGGGTACTCGGAGGATAAGCTAGAGAAAGTGAGAGCAGACCTGAGCAGATTGTGGGGAGCTCAAATAGTAGCAAATGAAACTGTGGATTGTGACTGTTGGAATGGAAGGAGTAAGTTTAGAGAAGGGATTTCTGAAGAGGGATTATTTTAGACAGAGAATGGATTTTTTTTATGGCCAAGAAATAATATTTTTTATTTTAAGACTATAGTGTATTGCACAATCAGTGTAACAAGAAAAAATATTTGAGTATTTTAATTAAACAGGATAAAACTGTACCTTTCAGTTAATAATTCTGAAAATTGCATGTCTTCTGCTATTTGAACTTGAATTATTTTTTCCCTTAGAGGACTCTAAGGAAAAAATCACCAATCATAACATTATTTTCTTGATAAGTTATTATTTCTAAGGAGCTTTATTTTACAGTATTGCAGAAAATAGCTGCAAAAAGGTAATTCAGATGACAAACCTCGGAACTCTAGAAGAAATTATTGTCAAGTATCTTCTCTAAAAACAAAGTGGACTGCAGACAGTGTAGCAGCCTTGCCAAATTTAGGGCCCTGCTTTGGGCTAGTACAGTAGAGAATGAGAGTTGGATTATTATGTGTTGGTTTGTTTTCTGAGGTTATATATTTTGTATAAAACTATATTTAGTTTTTTGGTTGCGTATTATTTTGTGATTTATTTAATTTTTCTGATGTATTTTAGATATTTTGTTAATTTGATTAGACCTGTTGGAAATGTAGCACGTCAATAATTTTTCTGTTTGAAGGCATGGTGATACACATTCCTGAGTTACATTTCATCTGCAACTTCCATTTCCCTTGTTGAAGATACAGCTGCGTGGATTGTGTCTCACAGTATAGATGAGTTTTAAAAGTATTGCATTACTAGAATTGCTGAAAATCTATTTGGGGAAGTTCTACCACAATTGAAAATATTTCCATTATCATCTGTGTATTTTGAGAAAAGTGCAGGTATTCTGGTGGGAACTTAGAATGGGACATATGTTAGAAGTCTGATATAAGCAGTTTTATGACTATAGAATCACAAAATTACAGTGGTTGAAGGAAACCTCTGGAGATCTTCTAGTCCAGCTCCCCTCAGAGCTGGTTGCTCAAGGCTTTGTCCAGTTGTGTTTTGAACATCTCCCAGAATGGAGGCTCCATGTCATGCCTGGGGAACCTCTTGTAGTGCTTGGGCACAAACAATAATTTCTTTTTCTTGATTTTGAGTGTCTTGTATTTCAGTCTGTGCCCATTGCGTCTTGTCACTGGGCACTGCTGAGAAGAGTCTTACTTTGCCTTTGAATGGAGCTGTGTGGAAAACGAAACTACTAGCAGTCTGCAGTTTGGTGTGTTTGCTAAATTAAGTGGTTTAGATACGTGTTAGCTCAGAAAGTATTAGCATCTCTTGAATCATTGGGATCTTGTATAATAAAACTGTATCCAGCTGCTCCATTTTGCCAGTAGATGGGGCATGGTGCATACCATTTTACTGTCTTGCACTTGCTTCCTTTAGTGTTACGTATAAGTAAACTCAGTGGGGAAGATTTGGCTTTGCATTCTTATCTTTTTTTGCAGCATTTAATGATAATATGTTGTAGTGATAGACTGCAGATTTTATGTTTTCTTCATAGAGAAAGTATCTTTTATGCCATATGATAAATAGAATAGCTGTGAAAATGGCATTTGGAGCAAATAAAGAAAATTTAAATCCTTTGTGTTATGCAAACTATTTAAAATATAAGTTTTATATAAAAGTCATTTTATGAAATATGAAGTAAACACAGTGCTAACTTTTCCTAGTAATTTAAGTGATTAGTGGTCTCTCTGGAAAGAACTGTAGGGATATCAAGCAAGGATCTAAAAAACTATGGCAGAAAATGCTGTTTCTAAATAAGTAATATTTTCTGTGCCTTTTTGTGTTAGATTTTTTTGGTTGATTGGTTTTTGGTTTGCTTCCCCCCCCCAAATGGTGATCTTTGCTGTCCTGTGGAACACTTTGTTTCTGCTTTATCATGGAAAGAGTTTTGTTTTGCCTGAAGTACTTTTTAAAAAGATTTTTTAGAAAGAAAAGGTCTTTCATTTACAGTCTTTGTCCGATTTTCATCTATTTAGTGTCTCTTCTTGGACCTCTCTGCTACAGTGGTGTCAGTGATTGCTGTACTTTAGGCTTCTGTGACTGCAGCAACGCCTTATCAAAGGACATGGCAGACCAGATGCCATATGGTTTTGATTATCTGAAATATTTTCTCCCTTGTGGTCTGGTTCTGAGTTTGGATTCAGAAACTGGATATTGGGAAATCAACAGTCATCCAGATGCTAACACGAAATTCCTAGGAGCTGTTGTTTTGTCACTTATTCTACGATTGCTACTCTTTTGTTTTCTCCTCCTACTTTACAGATTTGACTTGGATTAATTCTCACTTGAGATAGAGGCAAGTACTGTTACTTGATACACACTATTTAAAAAGATTTTCTGGAATGTGAGGATATCTTTACTCAGAGCTGGGAGAGCTGTTGCTTTTTGTTTCTTTGTCATTTTCTTCTGGGTAGCGTAGGAGTTGGCATTCTGGAGGGGGGTAGTTTGATCTCTTGTATCTGATGCCGTCTTCAACCAGATGGTTTAAAAGAGAGTTGCAAACATTTGAGAATTTTTTTTTTTCGTGCCTGATTTTGAAGGACATACCAGTGTAGCTGATGATTCCAAGTTGGTTAACAGTTCTTTTAAACCCCATAGGCTTTTTAATTCTTCTAATTTAAAATGCAATTTAGTCAATCTGTGGGAGTTCTAATAAATCTTGACTGCCTGTTCTCTTTTTGGGATCCCATCAAACTTCTGAACTCAGTGATATCTAGTGACAAAGACATTTTCTTTCATCACTATTAAATACCTGCCTATTGAATTAATCAAGTGTCTTTTTTCTCTGACAGAGGGCTAAGTGGGTTCTACAATTTACCTGATCAGTGACTTTTTTATATTCTCTTGTTCTCTTCTTTACAATGCAGTAATGCAGGATGGCTCAGCCTCTCTTAAGGAGGTTTCCTTGAAAGCATTATCATCACCTTTCTTATAAACATGATGAAAAGATCTTCTGAAATAGTTTGGGGTTTTTTTTCCTTCTAAGTGGTATGCACAAGTGATGTAATAAAAACAGTTTTCAGAACAGACAGATCCCTTCCTTCCTCCTGTTTGAAAACAGTGGCAGTGTTTGCTTTAAATTATTTTAAGACTCAGTGTTTCTGTCTGTAGAAGTAATGGATTTTCTTGGGATTATTACCGATTTATTAACTTCCGATTTTGTCTCCTTGACCGAGAAACTATCCAGTAGCCATGATTCTTTCTTGTGTTTGTTCATGGCTCTCTTGCAGCAGGAAGGTGTCATTTACTACTCCTTAAGAGCCAACTGAAGGTACCAAGGATTTGTATAGCTGGAATATTTGCTACTGTACAGAGCTAATCAGCAGAGGGGAAACGAGCAGATATATAGAGGTGTAAAGTTTAAAAATTATCTCCACAGGTGACATTAATCTGATTTTCTCTTCTCTTTTGACTTCATTTTCCTCTTTAATTTTCCAGTGTGACTGTCTTGCCATGTATTTTACTAATGTAATTACTCTGGTTTCATGTAAATTATATTTTTATCTTAATTTCCCAAGAAAATCATACCTGTGCTCTCTGTCCAACTCTGCTCCCCTAATAACTTCTGAATCATTTCGCAGAGTTCAGACAGATTTCACAGGAGTTGAGGGCTGAAAGATTAGGTTCCTGCAGTTTTTGTGAAAATTGGTTGCTGGACAAATTCACGTGTCTACTGCAGGAAAAGGCAATAGATTGAAAATGGTAGTTGAGCAGGTGAAACATGGTATTGGCCAGGCATGGCATGCACACCTCAGAGGGTGTGTGTCCTGTGTCCTGTTCAGCTGGGGTGGGGAGGAACAGGAGACACTGGGATAGTTCCGTGAGAAATACTGGGAAGAGCTTGAGTGGAGAGCATTTCTGGGGATGGTAGGGGAAAGCAGTTGACTGGGGAAGAGAATAATGGGAATTCTGCAGCCAGGATTGGTTTAGTACCCATTTCAGCTCCTCCTTATGAAACTTGACTCCTCCTTGTTGACTAGAAAGGCCTAGGTTCTTCAAGTATTTGTTTACAAAACATAAGCTGTTATATAAGCTGATAAAGATCATAAATATGTGAAGTTGTTGCATGCAGTTCTTTTCATGTGTTTGTCAGCTCTGTGCCTTGAGTGCCCTCCATCCTAGGTGAAGAAAATGACATCTTCCAGGGTTTAGTTCCACAGTCACTTAAGCTGGTCAAACTGCAGGTTGCTGCTAAAGAGGCTGTCTCGCCTTATCACTAGTGGCATATTCCCACTGTGTTCCCTGTGCCAGCACTGTCATTCATGAGTTGGAAAGCTCAACCAAGGATGTTCAAAACTAACCCAGAAAAATCCCCAACAACCTAATGTTTCAGATGGATTTAGTTCCCTTATCTGTTTTACTGCAGGAACAGTAGTCCCTGCACAAATGAGGCAGTGGAAATGCTATAGCTGGCTTTGGAGGGAGAAATGGCTTTGTTAGTGGAAGCTGGCACCTCACTTGGCTTTTTGAGCCATTGTGGAACTGTGATCTGTTCTTTCTTGCTGCTTATCTCTGACTGCAGTTTGGGACTTTGTGAGTAGAAACTCCAGAGACTTTCAAGTGGACTATTTAGTGTCTCTTGTAAGGAATGCGGAGCTACTGGAAACAGCTAAATTACTGTGGCAGGTACATAGATATCCTGGATGCTGCATAAGCGAGTGTAAGTTGCTGGTTATACGTGCTTTCTCAAGGCTTTGAGTTACTTTACACACAAGACATCAGAAAGGTGTTGAGGGTTTTGATCATGCAAGAAAAACTTAAAACATGTGAATTGCTTTAAGTGGTTCTTGATACTGCAGACTAAAAATCTAGATCCATGGTGATATTGCTTGCCATGAGAATCTTCTTTGGGTTTTAATCCCCAGGAATTCTTCATGAAATAAAGTAACAACAGAGAATTTACTTTTTGATGGATGTCAGTTTTATCATTTACTGACAGAGGATTCATATTCTCTGATGGCTTTTAAACAGTGTGGAAGTATGGAAAGGTCTTTCCTGCAGCATAAAGTGAACTTGTTAGCCTCGAATACTGTGCTGCACTCACTGTGCTGTAGTAGTCAAACTACAGAAATTTCAAGAGAAAGATCTCTGCCTTGCTACATCTTATTAGGGTTCTTCCACATTAAGGGAAGCAGACTTGCTTGTTAATAATTGGCAGTCTTTGAATCACGGAATTATGTCTACTTTCTTTTCCAACTGTTAACTTTATTTCTCTGTGGTCTACAGTTCTGTCATGGTGCTGCTGGATTTGGGGGACACCAGCAGTGCATACCTCAGCTCTGAAGCCTCTGTACCATTTACCCGTGTTTTTGCGGTCTCATTTCCTGAGACCATACTAAACAGAAGAGTCACAGTTATGTCTAGGTCTTGCAGAAATGCTTCAGGAAAATAGGAAGGAGTTGAATTTTTTGGTTCAAGTTGTTTAAGTTTTTTTGTTTGTTTGTTTTTTACTGTCACTGTTCTTTAATAGCCAAGAACTGTGCTTTGCTCTGGACAGGGTTGGTGCTTATTTCACTAGATGATGATGTCATTACTTAGTGTATCTGACTGGAGAATCTCTAAGCAGCACCTGTCAGTGGGCAAGAATTCAGAATTTCTGAAAGTCTGCTATAGCTTTCAATTTACTTAATTTCATTTGGAGGACTAGTCCTTCTGAAGTAAGGACAGTACAGAATTTCTTTTTAATCATGCCTAGGGGAAATGCTGTCTGCCTTGCTTATGACTCTGAAATTGTCTTAACAAAGGAATGGAAGAATAGAGAAACTTCACCTACTGCTTAACAAAATGTAGAGTAAATTTGTATTCAGTGATTAATTGCATTGTATTGCATAGCACTTTAAAAAATGCTGTCTGCATAGATTGTGCAACTTAGGGAAAAAAAGAGCAGGGGAAATTTGGTTTTGATACCAACTTCATATGAACCCGAGTGAAATGTTAGATATGACTTGTGGTCAAACAGATATTTATTGTCATTAAAAATGCTTAGTAGTGATTTACAAAAAAGCAAACCAGACAGAAGATAGAACTGAAATGAAGATCCCTTTGGCAAATCTGTAGAGGTTATGTGAAGATTACAGAATGAATAGTTGGCCAATTTAGAAGGCAAGTGGATGTATTCATGTGTGAATAATTGGTATTATAATAGTTTGAGTTAGAGAAACTCAGTTCTATAAAGCGGAACTCTTCTGACAATAGTATTTCCACTGCCTCTGGCACAAATACTGCCAAAAGACTGGATATCAATGGGGAGTTTTCTGATGAGTAGTTTTAAAAGGAGTAATTGAAAAGGTGTTAAGGTGTTAAGTTGCAACTGTGTGTACTCTGTTCATTTTTTAAACAAAGTTCATCTAAAATTTTTTTTCTGTGAGTAGTTATCCCATCCTGTTACCTACAGGAAGCTGATAGTGTGTCATGAATCTTACTGACTAGAAAATAAAAGGTTTTGCATTCTGCTCTTGATAGTTTACAATCTTCAAAAATATAAACATTAAGGTAGTGACGATGGGACTCCAGGTTAAGTTTATTTTTTAGCAGCAATCTTTTAACCCATTAGTTCTTCCCCACTTTAGTGGGGCCTTTAATTTTGCATCAGTTTTACCCTGTGGTAGCTCCTTTATCCTTTTTAAGTCATATTCAACTATCCTGCAGGATTCAGAGATACATTTTATTGCTTCCTGCCTCATATGGCAGCTTTTCAGGTCCATGATACTCTTGCAGTAGTGCATTTTTATTTCCAGTAAATATAAAGAGAAGCAGTATAGGTGATGACATCTGGTGTCAGTGTCTACAATTTGTCACATGGTTCTGTGGTCCATTAAACACTTCTCCTACTTGTACCACCCACTTAACTTAACTGGGGGAATTAAGCAGAACAGAAAGACTAGTGGTCAGTTTTGGTTTGAAATGTTGTATTCCTTGCTCAATTTTTCACTCACTTAGAGGCTTGGCTGTCTGTGTGAAAGAAAAATCTGTGTAACAATGTTTTGGTTGCTAAGGATCTGGAACCAAAATTTCCTCTCTCATCCCAAAAGACATCGCTGCCTCACTTTTTGTTGTTGCTTTGTCCTAATTAAAAATCGCAGTAAAATACAACACACACAATATTTGTTCAAAAAGTAGTGCATGAAACACTGAGCTGAACTTGCTGACTCTCATTTGGGAAGACTTGAAATTTAACGAGATAGGTAATACAGGAATTAATTCCATTTTGCTTTAAAGTGATTTCTCTCACACCTAAGAATTTTAGGAATGTACTTGTGTGTTTAGGCAAATTATGGATTCTCATCCCGGGTGGAATTCATGGTGTGGACAGAAGGGATACACCAGTAAAATATTTGAAGTACAATTCACTGATATAAAAGATCTCAAATGTAGTTGACAATATATCTGTTATATCTGTCTGAATTACAGCAAAGTCAGCCTAAAAAGCCAAAATCAGTGTATCTTAAAAAATTTCAACTTACTTATTTATATGGTTAGGTATACTAGATTTCATTTAAAAGACTTTTAGTCTCCTTCTGTGTTTTGTTTACCCATCTTTGGAGTTGCACTGAGGCTTCACCCATTGTCTAATAGAGAATTTTTTTTTTGTCTGTAAGTTTACAGTTCCCTCTTCAGTTTCAGATTTTCTGCTTCAGTGATTAATGAAAATCTCTTGCACAGTCTAGGGGAAAAAATACATGAACTCCTGAAAAGTTATGTGAGTAGGTTGTAGTCCATCATCAATAAAAGAGTCACACTGACTTTGACAGTGACTTCACTGTAGAAGTCACTGTCAAATCTTGAATATAGCTGGAGAAAAGGTTTTCCTTTTCCCCTCAAATCTTGCCGTTCTCCATAAAGATTATTTGTAACAATAAATACAGGTTCCAAGTGAGACTGTTTTTACTGCAGTGTGATTGTATCTTTAGATAGCTTTAAACCTTAAAGGTTGAGATTTATTCCTAATGTAGTGGTTAAACTACTGCTTACATACAGCACTCATGGGGAGAAGTTCTGAATTACAGCTGTGCTTCTCTGAGTGTCTGAGACATTCAACACTTGTACCTGCACAGTGCTTGTTATCTTCAAAGCAAGATCTTTGTAACTCAGTGTGTGATTGGCAGACACAGGTATAGGATTTAATACCCCATAAATCAAAGTAACTTACAAATATAAAGAGCATTATGGAGGTGCTCAACATAAGAGTTCATTTTGAAATGGAAGGAAATTTGTCAGTCTCTGATTACTATTGGCTGTGATTTTCATTTGTAGTCACTGGGCCACAACTTCAGCAATTTTGCAAAATTAGAGCAGTCTTCATCATTGCTTGAATTTGAACATAGAAGCTTCAGTTTTCCCCAGTGTCTTCCTTGGTCTTCTGAGCTGTGTGTAGTTAGTGCTCTTGAAAAGGATGTTGACAATAGCATTAGGTTTGAATGGTCTTCCTTCTGCATTTGCTCATCAAATTACAAATGTGCCCCAAAGCCTTTTTTAGATTGTGTATCTGTTAGTTGTATCTCACTGCAGATAGGTTAATAAAATAAATGGCCTTTCTGAAAAATAGTTTATTATCTAATTTTTCAAAGGCACAAAAAATACAGCAAAGAAATAAGAAAAAGGATGCAGAAATAATGCAAAAAGGATCATATGCCTATGTTGCTTCAAGTTGAGTAGCACAATACAGCCCTCACAGCTGACCCTGGTTGGAGTAATAGATTAGAGGCTTTCTTGTGTCCCTTCCAACCTGAATTATTCTGTGAATCCATGGATTGCACGTGCATTTGTTTTATTGTATAATCATTTCAAATCACTGGAGATCTAAAAAGGGAAAATGAGAAAAACTGTCTTTAAGAGTTTACATTACCCAAATAAGAATGAGTTCTACATCTTTGCTTAGCTGTTTTAAGTAGGAATTTCTTCTTTCTATAGTTTAGGAATTGAGTGTATGACTGAGTGTCCACTCCTTATATTTCATAAAATTCATACCTCTAATTTGCTCACACTGAAATCAACGCACAGCTTATTTTTCCTTGAAGTGTGAAGATATTTGATTGCCTCACACAGCAGCCTATCCTTATATCTTGGTCTCTTTACTGAGGGGTACCTGTGCACCTATAAGTGTTTGTCTGTTTGTTTATTTGTTGTCAGTTCGAATACGGAGAAAATCGAGACGGCGCTCGCAGTGGGGCAAAGGCATTATCAAGAAGAGAAAAGTCAATAATTTAAAGAAAGACGAAGATGATGCAAAGTTTGCTGATGATGAAAATCATGGTGAGGACAGTAAATTGCTGGAAAATGGAGAGCTAGAGATCAGCACTGACTGCATTGAGGAGAACGGAGAGGAAACAGGAGACCTCTCTATGACAAATGATGAATCCTCTTGTGATATTATGGATATAGATGCAGAGCAGAGGCTTAACAATGGGACATCAGGAAAGGAAAACAATTTTGCATCCACGGAAGAAGAGAGCTCAAATGAATCCCTGTTAATAACGGACAGTGTTACTCTGGGTGCTGAAAAGGAATTAAGGAAGGACTCGACGTTGAAAGGGGACTGTGTGAATGGAGAGACATCTGTACACAGCTCCGAAGGCGTACCTGTTCCAGCCTGTCATAATGGTAAAGTAGAATCCCTTGATGCTGTTTCACCCTGTGACAACACTGATGGGTCTAGTAACAAGCAAAAATCTTTATCTGAAGATCAGCCAAAGGAGAAAATGGAAGCTTTCAGTGAAAGTCAAGGAACTGATCTGGTGAAAGCTGAGTTACCACATTGCAGCAATAATGAGAAAACACTACAGAGCACAGATGCTGAAACTAAAGATACTGAAGCAGATAAAGAAGGTATAACTTGTTTTCAATGTTTTTGTCTTTATCTGTGTCCAAGTTAATGTGTGTACTTTTCACTGTAATATTTTATGTTACTACTATTATTTTACAGTAATACTTTATTAATTGCTGGCTATTTATTTGAAACTCTCAGGATGCTTACAGCATTTAATTCCACACAGAAAAATTAGAAGTGCACTCTTGACTTGCTGTATTTTAATCATAGGCAAGAAAGTCTATCTCCATACTAACACTAATATACTCTGTTTATATTTGTCAGCTTTGTGGGAAATACTGTAAATACTGAGGTAACACTAAAATGATAATTATATATTCAAAAATATTATAAATGGAGATAAATACAATACATATTTTGGTCTATATATTCTATCAGATTTATATTTTGATCTACAGAATAGATATTGACTTGTTTTGTTAAAAATATGATAATAGTATCATTGACATTGGATAAAAAGCATAGAAATACAGAATGTATTCCTTTAAAAACTTGCTCGTAGCAAAAGTTGAAGCAGTTTAACTCATAGCAAAAGCCAGATAAACTGTTGTTTTTCTATTGGAGAAGGTATCTGGCTTTGGAGTCACAGTGAACACAGGAACAGTGCAGGAAAAATAGAAGGAGAAGGAAAATCCTGGTGATGTATAAAAGAAGGGGCCATGTCCTTTGAAGACAAGAGAGATAGTTTCCTCAGGGAACAGAAATAGAAGCCTTATGCATGATTGCCTTTTTAATGAGCCTTTCAAAATTATCTGAAAGAATGAAATCTTTACTTCAAAAGTTAGTGCTAAGATTTACAAAGTAAATGAGCTCTAATGAGATATCTGAATTATGAGAAGATTACTGTGTACATGTTGGCCGTGTTTGTACATACATATTTTCTCTAAGGGTAAGTAGAATAGTACAAGAAAGGTCCTAGGAATATCACAAGAAGAGCATGATGTGTTAAGAGCCTTTACATTTCTGAATTTGATAGGTAAATTTTGCACACTTTAGGTTGGTTATAATGGCAGGGGTCCTCAGGAGAAAAGGCATTTTAAGTAGTTGAGGAGAAAAGCGTTGAATGGATGTAGGTAGAGAATAAGGAGATATGAAAATATTTTGTTCTTTGCAACAGGATTGGTCAATAGCTTGAATACAAAGGTGGAAGAAAACAGAAATGTGTAACAAAAGCATGGGGATTTGGGAGTAGAGTAGATGTTGGAATACTGTGGTGATGAAGACATGGGTTGCTTTAGAGAGAAAAATGAAGATTTGTTTCACTTGAGCAGAAAGAATTTCAGTATTTGCTTAGTATCTGAACTTGTGTTAGAAGCTGTTTAATTTTTTGTTGTTGAATAGAAAGATATGATGAGAACTCTTAGTGGAATTCAGTTTTCATTCAAAGTTGACACTTTGGAGTTGGGTTTTACAGATTTCCAGTTTTGTGTGTGTTTGTGAACTGTGGGTTTGTGCACCTGTAAACATTCAGAATTTGGCAAAGCTGATTAATAGTCTTCACTGCTACAATCTCGCTTGATTCAAAACAACCCAACAAACTAAACAAGCAAAATCGAGCTGAAGTGAAGAAATAGGCTGCATTTTGTGAGACTCAGAATCCTGATAATTGTTTTTCAAATTACAGGTATATTCAAAAGCAAGAAAACGCGAAAAGTCGCTGTGGAGCAGTCAAAACCCACAAGTTTGGAGCAGGTTCCAGAGGAACCTTTGGATCCCTTACCCTCTGTAGTTGTTGACCACGACAGACTAAAGGTAACAGAACTGAAAAAATAAGTTGAACTGTTAACAGACTCCATGAAAAATGCTTCCTTTCTCTGTTCTGAAGCAATATTTCCTGTAATTCTGACTGCAGACAGGTTATGATGGCAATGACTTTTGGAAATGATTTGTCAATCAGTGTTTCTTGGATGAAAAGCTAATGAAACTACTGAATCCTTACTGTCCCATCATTACTACCCTTATAATCCAGTAATGACACAGCAGTCCACTATTTAATTGCCATTTTCACAGGTAGTCATATGTGTTAATTGGCCATGCCAAAGCTGCTGGGTGCCTGGTAATTGGGAGTTAACATCATCTTTTCTCTTTCTGTGTAGGTATACTTGGTGGAGAAAACTTAGTGGATTGAAAAGGAAATGGGAATTTGTGTTGATGTTTTGGCATCATAGACTGCTAGTTAATTTTCTTTTTTTAATTTTCTAGTTTTTTTTAAGCAAAGTTACAATAAAATTTGCTGTCTTCTTTTGTAAAAAGTAGCTTTCTGTTGTAAAAAGACCTACTATGACCTATGAAATTTAGATCCCATTTTCTGTGGAGTACAGATGATAATCTCTTTGGAAACAATAGAATTGTTATGACAGGATAAAAGAAAATCTTCAGTGTCACTCTTTGCTACTATGTAAAATACTTTCAACTTTGTTGTGAGAAATTTTACATGTGTTGTATCCTCCTTCCACGCCCTTGTCTTTTTTGTACTGTTTATCAGCGTTTGTAGAAGTCCAGATATGTTTTCATGTTGTGGTGCTTTTTTTTCCTGGCAGTGTAAGTTCTTAAATGTCTGCTTTAGCCATCAAGGCAGTTTTTAGGATTTGCTTTGTCACAATGACTGACCAAGATGAAATAGGATGAAGTAGCATTCCAAAAGAACAAACATTGCCTCAGCTATCCTGAGTAAAAGAATCTTAAGACAAGAAGAAAAGTGTGGGTATAAGCCGGGAAGTGAAAAGAGACATTGAGTCCTTTTTGTATAAATATTGAAGCAGTGGCCTTGCTGATACCCAGGTGTGGTTCATTTCATTTGTATGTATCCCTTTGAACGAGGGTTTCAGAAAGAGATTTCATTTCTGATTTGTCCTTAAAAAAAATTTAAAAACTGGTTTAAAAACCCTCTGAATTTCACCTTTTGTTGTTCCAACAGAAACTGCTTGATTTGGTGGTTAAGAAAAGTGACAACTTGACTGTTGACCAACTTGAGAGATTGTATTCACTCCTCAGTCAGTGCATCTACAGACATCGTAGAGACTATGACAAATCACAACTTATAGAGGTGATGTACAGCTTCTTTTATTCTTTATCTGAATATTGTGAGATAGGCTTTTCAAGAGCTGTTAATCTGTCAATTTATCGTTCTACTAGCAGGAAAACCTTTGAAGAAGGTATCTATAAAAAGAAAAAAATTTAGTGTAGTAACTTAGAAACTGGAGGTTGTTTCTAATAATGTTCTCCTCAGAAGAGGATTAAGAATTTAACCTAAAAGAAGGAGGAGGAAAGAGGAGAGAATATAACAGCATGAAAAGCACGTGCTAGCAGAGTAAAATGGAATAGAAGCAATCTCCATGTTTGTGGCATGATTGACAGTGGATCTAAAGTGGTGATTTCATAGGCACCCTGACCTGTCATTGCTGTAGTTGCCCTTAATTGTGTTGGTGTAACTAGGCCAAAACCAATTACCCACCTCTGCTCCATGCAGTTTGCAGATTTCTGACTTTCATATAAGGCCTTAGAAGTGTGAACACTCTCCATCAGTAAGTACAGTGCAGCATGGTGGAAGCCAGGTGTCTGCCTTGCCCTCATCCTTTGCCACTGAAGTGCTTGCCCTCCGAGGCCTCCTGTACCTCAACAGCAAGTTGGTCATTTCACCACTGGCACAGGCTGATCCTGTCTCTGGATGTGCATTCCCTCCACCACCACTGTTCTAACTGCAGAGGGGTTTGGATCCGCTTGCTGATTCGACTGATAACCAGCCATGCTGAGAAAAGGACAACAATTGCTACTTTCCAGTTGGAGCACTGAGCACTAAATATTTTTCCCCATGAATAATTTACTACAAAACCTGGAAAAGCCGTAGTGTGGGTTTTTTTTAGAGTCCTTGTAGAATATTTTTCGAACCATTTTCATGCTATTCCTCTGCCATCTTCACCTAAAAATGTGTTGAAAGTCTGTGTAGGATGTTAGGTAGATTAAAAAGGCATTTGTCCAGCAGGAGTGTGTAGAGACCGATCTTTACTTTGATTATCCAGACTGTGCAGAGATGTGGTTACAGCTGGGTCACCAGCAGCATAAGTGTGCAGTAAGACTTGAATTCATTCAGTGTGCCACTGCAATCCTTTCCTAGTATATATTGAGCATATTAATTATATAAGTGACCCTAATAAGCCTTGGTTTTCTCATGGACTGTCATAGTAGAGTGCTTTTCTGCATTAATACTCCTTTAATGACTTCCCTCTTTTACCATATTTTACTAGCAGATAGCAGCTAATAAACAGAAACATCAGTTTTCATGTATTTATTTGTTCAGATTTAAAAAAGTAACACAGTAAGTACTACTACATTAAGTAACTCTATTTCTGTCTCTGTATATTTATGAATAGTTAATGGTCTGTGTCTCTTGCAGGAGATGGAAAGAACAGTTCATGTGTTTGAAACATTCCTGTGAACTCGTCAAGATGGGTGGGTTTATCCTCTCAAACTGCTCAAGGGAGAGCAGTCCTCTGAGCCATTCAGTTTCCATTTGCACCAAGTATGTGCAGAGCCTTGGTCTTAAGTGCTCTCTCTTTTTGTTTCTGTTGAATTTGGTGCTATTGTCTCAGGTACCTGAAACCAACCAGCCTACAAGAACCAAACGGAACTTCATATAGTTGTATCTGATATAAATAAAGAATACAATGCCACAGCTTGGAGATTTTTGGTGCTACAGAAACTGTTCTCATTCCTGCTCTTGTTCACTCTACATGCATTATCTTTGGGGAAACTTCAGGCAAAGTGAAGACCAACACACACGAGGACTGGAAAGAGCAGATCTAAGTTGAATCTTTTTAAACAGGCAACCTTTTTTTAATTTTTTTTTCCAATTTTTCTCTTCTCTGGGGTTATGGACAAAAAAAATCTGTCCTAAAGAAAGCAGTGATGCATTGTGGTAGGAATCTTGAGTAACTGGATGTACAGTAATTTGAAGATGAGGCTCCCTAGAACTGCCTTTAATGTGCCTTTTAGTCAATTGAGAAAGATAAGGCTAAGCAATTTGTTTGGAATACAGCAAATGGCAATGTTAGAAAGCTGTCTGCAGAATGAAGATCTCCAAAAGGATGAATTGTATTCTCTTCATTGGATGGCAACCAGTATTATGGTTCTATAATGCCTGTCTTACTCTACAGAACTAAACTAAGACACACTGAAAAAGCCACATACTTTACCAAAATGGTGAAATTCCTTTTTCATTGGTATATATTTTGTTTTAGAAACAAGTTACACAGTGAAACTCAGAATTCTGTGTTGCTAAAAATGAAGCATTTTCCCACCATGTCCTTGTTTTCCAGTGTGAGTTCTCTAGGGAAAGCAAGGTTAATACTGGCAGGTTTCATTGGAAAGGTCTGTGTTTGTAATATAGCTTGGACTGTGCAGTGTAGGTAAGAAGACACTATAGTTGGTCAGAGTCCTGGAGCCCAACCTCAATTAAAAATAAAACCTCTCTTAGGTTTCACAAGTTGTTCCATGCAAAGCATTGTTACTGTTGGAAGGATCGGAGGAGAGCCTTTTGAATCCATCTGTTCTAAGAGTTCTCTGGGTCTAAATTGTGTAGTTCAACACCTTTCCTTTCTGGCAACTGGAGAGAACAATCTAGGCAGTTTTTATGTTTTATCACAAGCTCGGTATTAGAACATTACCTGGGCTGGTTTATTTCACACCCGTGTGGAAAGTGTTCTAGAGCAGTTGGCTGGTGTTCCCATTGTGAACCATTCATTTTGACTGTCCCTACATAGCTGCAGAAGTGTTTGTCCTGAAATATGCAATGCAGTGTGATTAGTTTTTAATTAGAGAAAACAGACTACTGCAGAGATACTGAGCTACCTCAGCTTTTTGTATTTTAGTTACCAACAGTGTTTATGGAGGACTG
This sequence comes from Platysteira castanea, assembly GCA_013397175.1. Classification (NCBI taxonomy): domain Eukaryota; kingdom Metazoa; phylum Chordata; class Aves; order Passeriformes; genus Platysteira; species Platysteira castanea. Next base: position 664,129 of record VYXC01005985.1, read on the forward strand.
TAGTCACGCTGCTCCCGTGTACAAACCCAGGCTTAGGGACTTGTCTCCACCCCTACGGCTCATCCCAGGGTAGTGCTGCAGACAGAGAACACAGGGGCCTTGGGCCACTGCAGTAATCCAAAGTGCTTTGTCCATTATGGTTAAACATCAGTCTCTCTTAGATCTTCTTCTCCCCCGGATGCCACTGTTTTTCTTCATAGGTAATGGCAGAAAAAGGATTTCATGTACATCTAGTTACACCTAAATGCAACCCATGCAGAAACACTGTATTTTTTAGGTGGGAAAGTGCGATTAAAAACAACAAAAACAAGCAGAAAACACATTTTAAATGAGATTCTTTGATCTCAGATTTGATTATGGGATTTTTTTTCCATGTTTCATTTAGTATTTATTAGCATCACACCTGTTTGAGATATTTATGTGTCTGGTACATTAACAGCATTTTGTATTTTGATGGAAATTGTTACAAACTTTAAGATTTGATTAAATGAAATGTAGCAGATTTTTTGTAGCAAGTTTCTGATAAAAGGGTTTTTTGCAAGTCTCAGGTTCTTGCTGCAGAATTTTTTAAAAATATTTATTCCAGTTTCACTTACTCAAAGAAGTTTTTGTTCAAGTAACAGCAGCACTTGTGGACGATAAAACTGCATTCATTTTTAAGAAGATAATAAATTTATATAAACTAAAACAGTTGAGAATTTTAGTCACCAGTGAGTGTATAAAGCAAGTTTAAGTGAATGCCTAGCATTAAAAATGGTTCTAAAAGGCCATGTTTCTAAAGGAAAATTTTTACTGTCAGTTGTTGATTGGGAAAAACCATTAAGAGGCAACTTTACTAATTGAGGAGCTGCCATGTTGTTTTAGAGAAACGTAGCTAATATCCGATGTTCTAGTGGACAGCTTACCTAAAATGATATACTCGCCTTCTTAGCCCAAATAACCACACTTCAGTTTTTGTTTTCCTTTACAGATGTCTGGTGGTTATTGAGTTAAAACAGCTGTTATCTATCCATGTGGTCTAAACTTGTTTACTCTTTGTATGTTTTTAATTTTTTTGCTACATAGCACTGGCAAGAGTTTGTACAAATTGACCTCTCCTTCCTGTTTCTTGTTGTGAAAATTGCAAATAAACTCCTGTGTGAGTCCTTGTGCTGGGCTCCATGGAATGTGGCCTGCCAGGAGGAGGAGGTTTCCCTGGGGGCCTGGGGGGGGCTGTCTTGGAGTGATAGAGTTGCTCTTGGGTGAAGTTGATGGCTATGGAGTTAATTGTATTTGCAAGCTTGAATCTCACCTGTGATTTTTGTTTTGTTTTGTTTTTGTGTCCTCTGTATTGTTACTTGATTTCCTCATATGCCAATGTATTTATAGGATTACTGGGTTTTGTAATATCTTGTCTTCCTTTTTTTTTTTTCCTAATAAGTTGGTGGGTCAGCACTGGTTTTACCTTCAGTCTCCTGAATGGCAGGTCCTGCAGCTGATAGTCTTTTATTTTGTTTTTGTTTTATTTTGTAATCACAACATAAGCTTGAATTTGGGCTCCTACTTGCATCTTTTGTATCTTGTACATTGGGTTATTTAGACATTGGGGCGTCCTGTTTGGTTTCATTAACGTGTGTCTACTTTGTGGAATAAGTAGACTTCCTTCATCAGCTATGGTATATTTTGGATTCTATAGTTTTATTCAGAATTGTGTTTAAATTGATGTTTTGCATTTTGACTTCATTTTACGTTAGTTTGAAGTAAGTTATTTAATTTTTTGAACTTCTGGAAATTTTGAACATTTTACTGTAATTTGTAATATAACTGCTGTGAAATACTTGAATAAAGATGACAAGAAAACACAGCTTTAGCTCCTTCAAAAACGTATTTAAAAGAAATGCTGCCTTCTGGCTGATAACAGTCTTTTCCTTACCAGACCTCCTTGGTTTTGCAGTTGAGATGTGACACTTTGGGATCTTGCTGTTTAGTTATTTTGAGCATTTTGGTCCAACTTCTGCTTTCAGTGTTTATCCATTAGACAAATGGCTTCTAATTAGAGGTTTTTTAAGGAAAGACTCTTTCTTTTCTATTTATCGTATTTAGCAAGTTGTTCTGACAACTTTGGGTTGTTTGTTTTTTGTTTTGTTTTTTTTATAGGTGAACCCTTGAGGTGTAGGACATGGAACATACCTGGACATTTTCCTCTTTTCCTTTCTGTGTACCTTGAGCTGTAGGGCTCCTAGGCAAAAGAGTAGTTGAGGAAGGGGGTAGTAGTACCTTAACTTCGTGTCTGACTCCAATTCTACTTTCATATGCAGCTTTGAAAGCACAATTAGATACAAAATTTAATACCTGTTGTATAATAATGAAGTTGATTGGTGGGAGCCTGGGCTCAGAATGGGCAGGTGTGTTTTGGTCTGAATGGCCTTACAGGTACCAGCACCACACTTGGGTTTGCAGTCTGAATAAAGGAAGTGAAGTGTGAGGTCTTGTGTCTGTCTTTCAGGAGTGGGGATGGCCATGTTAACAGAGAATAGATTCAGGTCTGATTTCTGACAGTGGCTGTAAAAATAACCAGTCAAAAGTGACAAAATATTTGCGAACTGACAAAAAGATTCTTGTAAAGATACTTAGTGAACTTCAAGTGATACTTCAAAAGCATGAATTAGTGAGAAATAGTTAGGGTGGGTGTTCCTAAAGCCTTAGTAGAAGCTTGTGCAACACTCTCATCTGTCAAGTGTTCACTGCTTAATGCTGCTTCCTTCTGCTGTTGGTTTCTGCCTTGAATGTACTTTTGAAATGCAATTTCCCGTATTTTCTTAAATTTGCAGTGCTGCACATTCTCTGTTTCCTCCTTAAGCTCTTAAGATAATTTATTTCAATAAATTAAAAATGAGATCCTTTTTTTCTGTATGTTGGGTAGGATTTGGACTTGTAATATATGGGGTTTTAAGCCAGCACTGCATGTGAATAAATTCTGCAAGCTAAATCAGTAAACTTATGAACTGATTAATGAAGCCAAACACTTCATTTTTTTTCCTACTCCTTTTATGCTTCACTTGTGGTCATGTAACTATTATGTAAAAATGAGGGATTATAAACTTTAACAGTAATTAATTCAGCCTCATTCCATTTCTAGGTGAGTTATTTTTTTCCAGTGTGATCATTTGCATAGGAAGTATATTTTGGTTGAACCCACTGCCTGTAGATGGTTGTGACTACTATGAAATTCCATTTGTTTTAGAATTGCATTTGAGTTATGCTATACTTTTATATCAGGAAAAATCCTTTTCCTTTAAAAATATGATAAGCTGCTGAGATTTAAAATGGATTCATAATTTTTAGTGGAATGTTAGTGTGAACCTGGCCATTTGCATTGAGGTTGGCTGGTCTGGAATGCTGATGTGGAATAATGCTGCTTTCAAGACTGAGGTGCAAAAGGGTGGTATGAAGTGGTGTTCGAAGGCTCCTCACATCCAGTTACGGGGTGGGGCAGGCTGAAGGCAGAGGTTGTTCAGGCTGCACGTTTAGGGTGTCAGTGATGCAGCCCCCAGGATGTGTTGGTTCTGCTGTGCTGGACTCCTCTGGTTTGCTGAGTTTGCTTTCATCTTTCAGCAATCAGGATTTTGGCAGAGTACGTGTGAGTAATGTACAGGTCCCTTGGACTGGGTGGCTCCTGGGAGTGCTCACACCATTTTGTCATCCTGGTTTTGTTGTGGACATGAGAAAACCCCTTTGCATCAGTGTAAAATCTGATCTGTGCCATAACCCAGAGATGCCTGACTGTGTCTACATGAAAGTAGGAGTTCGTAGAAGATGACCTGTCCACTTTGGGACTCCGGATTGGGAGGAAGGAAAGACTTGAGGTCATGTTTCAAAAGGACTCCCTTGGAAGTATTTATTAATCAAAGGGAGTGAAACAGAATATAGAGGATTAATGCATCTGTAGAAGGAAAAGAAAATAATGTTTTAGTTAAGAACCTATTTGTCATCTCCAAAGCCCCAGCTACAGTTTTGTTGTAAAGGTCTGGCATTCTCTTGCTGACTTCGTTACACCTTGTAGAATCCCCTCTGTGTGGAGGCTGCCTGGAAGAACAGCAATACCTGATTTTGGTGGTAGGGAAGGACAAATTGCTAATATGTTTTAGGTTTCTAATGAACATAATTCTGAGGTAAGTTTTGAAGTGATCCTCACTGTATTTTCCGTGATTTGACAAAAGGTTTAGTGAGGTAAATGAAATGTAACATGGATAGTCACATGTTGTATGTGACTACTAACATTGGTTTAGTAGTAAATTACTGTTTTCTACAGACATTTGAATTATCATAAATAAAAGCATGTAAGACTACATTTTCCTGGAGCGCTGGAGATTTAACTGGTCTAAAATTAATGTCTCACCTTTATATTGGGGTTAGACTGCTTCAGAGTCTTGCTCCAAAATCTAAAGCATGTCCAGCAGGCAAAAAGCTTTTTTTAAAAATAAAAAGCTTATTTTTCACAAGACTCAGGACAGCCACGAAAGCACAAGCTGAGCATAAATTTTACACTGTTAATCTTTTCAATGCATAAGAATAAATTTTGTAAATGGAAATGAGCTGACATCTAATGATGATTTAAATGTTCAGCAGTTCGCTACAAAAATTTGGGTTTATTCATGGGGCATAATGCCAGCAGAAGACACTGGTTTGTTGAATCGGATGCTGTGGCACGTATGATTTAATCTCCTGCATGCCCAGCGCCTGCTAATATCTGAATGGCTTAACAGTGGTTTTGGGGAAGTCATTTAGTCTGCAGAGTACATCTGCCCTGCTCTCTGAACTTTTCAAGGAGTAGTTAAACTCATGGGAAGAAACAGTGCCTCATTCCTCAGTTGTTTTGGTCTAGCTTCAACTTCTACACACTGCTTCTCGTCCTCTCTTTATGGTGTAGACTACTCATACCTGTTTTTCCCCCCCATGAAGACACTAATGCACTGTGATGAAGTAGCCTCTCCATCTTCTTTTTGCTGAAGAACAAGCTTTTTATGGCTCTCACTGCATTTTCTCCAGCCTTTAAGTCAATTTTGTGGCTCTATTCTGCAGTAGGTCGATTTTTCAACATCTTCTAAAGCATTTGTTCACAGAGGAAATTGATGTGATATTCCAGCATAGGTCCCACCAATGCCATTTTTAGAGGCAAAAATCATTGATTGCTATTCCCTGTCCCCTTTTTTGCACATCCAAAGATCAATTTAGGCCTTTCATACCATGAAATTGGGCTGGGAACTCTTGCTGCTTGACTCTTCTCAGACTTGCAGCTTTTCATGATGCAGTTCTCCACCCTGAACGTAAACCTTTCCCATTCTCACCTGTCTGAGGTCCTGCTTAGCTTTATGAAAAGAAGTTTTATGGTTCCCAGCCAGCCAGAGGAGCCAGCACCATATGTATGACTTGTTCAGGCCTCATTATCTTTCCCTTGGCTAATCTCCTTCTCCACAGGTCTGTGAGCAGTGATTTATGTCAACATTTTCCTTCAAGAACTTCAGGAGAAGAGGATTCCCCTATTAGAAACCCTCTCACAGTACCAAATTGAGAATTACTTGAGCAGATTAGATATTCCTCAATTAATCTGCCTTTTCTTAGCCCATTTAATATTTGCTGTCTGAGTACTGTACAGTGAGGAAGTTGAAGTATTTTGTCACATGCTGTTGAAAATCTATTACCTTATCAATCAAATGTGTAATCCTGTCAGAGAATGAGATCAGCTTTTTATGATACAGCCAATTTTCTAGAAAATCGTTGTATTTCTTGTTATCTCTGATTCATGATCACTTTAGTTAGATATCATCTTTCCATTTTTACTTGGGCTTGATGTCAGGTGAATGCCCTGTAATTACCCAGTCATTTTCACTTGGCCTTTGATAACTGTCACATTATCGGCACTCTCTGAAATACCCACAGGTTATTAAAAATGAATGTCAGCAGGGCAGAGACTTCTGGGCTTTCTGGAGATGGTTGAGTGTTAGGTTACCTCTGGAATTCAAAACCCCTTACCCAGCTGGAAAAGTCTAATACTCTCTCCAGGTAGTAAGCAGTCTGGATGTGTTGGTCTCCATAGGGGATACCTCTTGCCAAACAGAAGACAGAAATATGAGCCATTCCCAAGCTGACACATTTCCACTCTTAATTTTCCCCAGAAAGGCTGTATGGCTTTTTTATCGTAGAATCAGAGAATGTTAGGGATTGGAAAGGCCATTAAAGATCATCTAGTCCCAAGCCCCTGCCATGGGCAGGGACATCTCCCTCTAGACCGGGTTGCTCAAGGCCTTACCCAGCCTGGCCTTGAACACTGCCAGAGTTGGGGCATCCACAACGTCCCTGGGCATCCTGTGCCAGTGTGTCGCAGTCTCACAGTAAAGGATTTCTTCCCAATATCTACCCTAAATCTCCCTTCTTTGAATTTGTACCCATTTCCCCTCACCTGTCACTACAGTTCCTGATGAGGAGTCCCTCTCTGGATTTCCTGTAGGCCCCCTTCAGTTACTGGAATGTTGCTGTGAGGTGTCCTTGCAACCTTCTTCTGGCTGAACAGCCTCAACTTCCTCAGCCTGAAATGTTCGAGTACATAAACAGGCAACTTGCAGAACAGCTGGGCCTAAATTGAAGCAGGTAAAATTGAACTTGATGTAACGAGTAATGCTGCACTGCACTCACTGGACATGAGAATATGTAACTTACTAAAAGACGATCTCTTTTAATGGAAACAGCTACTAAAATTCCAGTGGGCTTGGCAGTTTAGGCTTGCTTTGTGGGAGCTGATTATTGTTTCTGTGGTGGAGGGACAGTGATTCTGGTACAGTATAAGGCTCAGGATACTCTTAGAGCATTTGGTGTGTCCCCTTCCTTGTTCAATTCCCTGATCCTTATGTGGATGCTGTCCACCAGCACAGGGACATTGCATTAGAATATTAGACTGCTTAAGTTCCCAAGATGGGGAATTGGCTCATTTCTACCTGTAAGAGCTATTTTTACTAATGTGTATTGTTTTTAATGAGGTGAGAAGCTGATGCTTCTGTGTGACCTTAGGTAGGTGTCTGCTCCTTAGCCACAAAAATGTGGGAAAAAGTCACTGATGCTGGAGAACAGCAGGGGTTTGATACTGAATGTATTTTACCAGTGTGAATCTTGCTGTGTAAGATCTGGGGTATGTATGAACACCAAAGGAAGAAAGAACACTGCTCAAAACCAAGAGATTATGAAATTAAAAGCAGGAAGCCTTTCAAACCTTCATTGTACAGACCACCACTAATGAAAAATTCAGAGGCAGATACAGCTTGATGGCAGGACTGGAGCTTTCTTTTCCCAGCTAGTAACTGAGCCAAAACACTAAATTCTGCATGTAAAGCTGCTGCCGACTGAAGTAGAATTTGTTTAGATAAAGAAAATTGGAATTTATTACTCTGTAAGAAATCTGCTACCTAAACAGGACTTCCTAAAAGTAGTGTGTGTTACCAAAAGAAAAAAGACTGGTGACCAGCAAAGGCAAGAGATGTTTTTCATGGTAGTCTGCCAGTCTGGTTTTTGTTTCCAGGCTTCCAGAGCTCAGCTGAGGAGTCCGTGATGGCAGCTCTTTCTCTCATGAATTCTAACCTCAGAGTGTTTAATGATGCCTCAAATAGCTTGGCTTTTCAGAGGAAAAGTGGTGTTTCTGTTCTGGTATTGCTGTCCAGCTTAATGTAATGAGTGATGGGAACACCATGCCCAGGATGCATCCATCTGCTTCCCTTCAGACCATTTTCCTTCTGGCTTTTTCTGCAGTCTAAAGTTATCAACCCAGAACACTCGCTGATGATGGGAACTTGCTGCTGCCTTCCTCTATGTGCTGGCATCTCTACCTCAGCTGAAAGCATGCTTCAGCTCCTGTTTTTGAGCTGACTTAAAATGAGAAGGCATTAAGGGGTGAGCTTAAGGGTCTCATCCAATTTAAAAGGCTTGTATTAGCATGACAAGTTAAAAATGTCCAAGTAGATAGAGAGTCGGTGTCTTCTTACAGACGTGGCACAGGTTGCAGCCTGCCAAGTCCTGACTGCATATGCTGTGTGTAGTTCTACCCGATCCTACATTACACTATGCCACCCTTCTTCAGTGGGGATAAGGAGGCAGTGTGGTTCTGAGACCATGCCCTTGCATTGGAAGCAGCAGAGCAAAGCCTTGAGATCAGTTCCCTTTTTTTCAGAGAAATTCTTCACGAGAAGCTGGGAGGGTGTTTGAGTACCTGAAGCTACTTGTGCCTGTTCCATCTCTGCTGATTAAACATATTTGTGCTGGTGGAGCCGGGTGGGAGCAGCTGCTCTCCTGGCTAATCCCTGTGGCTGCGGAACGCGGGTGCTCGTGCTGGCGATCAGTTTGTCTGGACCCCTCCAAGGGCAAGCTGGAGTGTACCCAACGATCTTAATTAGCTGCTCCAGTTGCACTGTGCTAAGCTCAGCTTTAACACCTACCTGCAGTTAATTAAAAGATGGGGTTGCTGAGGTTTTATTAGTACAGTGTGTTTGCTGCTAGATGAAACAAGCGGAGAAAGGCGGATGACTTGTGTAAATTGTCAGGGGTAGGTGATTACCTGAACACAGTGAACAGCCCCGTTTGGAGATCACTCTCCTTCCCAGGTGAGCCAGGGGAGAGTCACACCAGTGAAAAAAAGAGTTTTTATCATCATCAGGTTGCTGAGCCAGCCTGCCCCTGAATTTAAAGCTTTTAAGAGGAAAAATCTCTGAGCAGATACGTGCACATGATTCATTTGGCAAAAGTGTTCAGCCAACTTCCCAGAGGGGAACTAAAATAATTTCCACATACAAATAAAGTAAATAGTCTGTGTCTTGTTCATCCTACCAAGTACTATTGACTAGTGCTGAGTAAGAGATCCTTGCAGAGCCTTGATGAAAGGTTGGCAACTCACTCCACTTGGTCTGGATTATTGCAGCATGGTTTTGCAATATTGAATTGCAAGGCTTTTAGTAATCTTCACAGGCTGTTCAACTTGAGCCACTAAGCCTAAACTAAAATGTTTAAAAACCGTAGTTCACACTCTTAAATACTCTGTAAGAACCAGAGACAATTTCAATAAATGTTAGGCTCTTCCTGTTAATGTGCAGAACAGAAATTACCTCCTCAGATCCGGCTGAAATGTTCCACTGTGGTGGTATTTGAGACTAGTTATATTTGGCTCATCTTTGTTCCAGATCCAGTTTTACAACTACCAGATGACACCCTAATGAAACATCAAAGAAACCATGAACGGTTGCATGGAATTGCTCTATGAACAACATATCCAGTGAGGTGCAGAGCTCCCACACTGGATAGGAAGGAGTTTTGACCATAGGGCAAATGCAGCTTTCATCTTTTAGACATCACAGCAGCAGTGTGGCACAAATTCTTACTTTCATTTAAAAAATAAAGTAAAAAAGCTGTTTATCAGTGGGGTCTTTTTTTCCAAGACCATTTCCTAAACTATCTTGAGCCCTTTTGTTCTTTACTTAATAGTACATTTGGGAAAATAGATGAACAAGAAACATTCTTGCTGAATAAAATGAATTCTAAGAAATTTTTTCTGAAATGAGAATGAAAGTACTTTGGAAGCTTCTGAGCATTTAAGTATTAGCAATAAATTTTTGGATTTGCAAGAGAAAGTAGTTGGATGGAATGAATACATTTTCATCCCTGGCTGGGTTAAAACATGAAGTCCCCATTTGTGCAGTGTTTTTTTCTTGATCAATCATGACAAAATTAATCCAATCTGGATGCTGAATCTAGATCTATAAATATATTTATTATAATATAACAAGAACTTAACAGTAAACATAAACTATATACAATACCATTACAGATAACCCTGTTTTTAATATTATTCACAGAAATAGCCAGTTTTGTTCCAGTGTGAGAAATGAAGAAATAAGCTAAATTGGAAATGTCGAATGTGTTTCAGTCTTGTTGACAGGTAGCACCTCCTTTGGAGGTAGACACACACCAACACTAAAATTAGTCCTGCCCCAGGCAGTTAGAAACTTGTGCTCCAATCTTTAGGTTCACACTTGCACCCTGTTTGACATAAATACTTTAAATGACATACTAGTATATAATTTTGTTGTGCTTATTATTTTTCTTTTCTTTAAAGAATAAATAAAACAACTGCATAACAAAGGCTGGAACCTCACTGTCAAAATGAGAGGCTTGAGTCACCCTATAGCTTGACTCAGCTGACTCGAGCACATTTTCTTTAAATACTGCAAGATACAAATTTCTTTTTTTTAAATTTTATTTTATAAATGATTTTTAATAAAATAAGATGATTAGCTAACCATCTGCATTGATTTCCCCAAACCTGTAGGCAGACCTCCCTCCATATAAAAAGGCTACTGTATTTGGTATGAAACTCAACTAGATACTGATTGCAAGATCTCACCCACACCCTGTACAGGACCCTCTTTGAATTACTGGTATGGCATTTGGGATTTGAGTCTGCAAAGGCAAGTATGGCAACATTTTTTCCTCTACTTGGAAGGAAATCAGACAATCCTTAGCTTGGGGTTACCTCCTACTGGTGAATTTTAAGATTCTTTCCCCTGCCCCCTGTATGTTACCCGGTCCATCTCCCATTTGTTCCTTTTATGTATAAATTTATAAAGAATTTCCACATCACAATGCTCTCTGGATAGACAATATTTTAATATATATAAAAATATAACCCCTGTGCTGTGCATATACTTACAACTCTACATAGTAATAATTTGAAGTCTCTTACACTGGGCTTAAGTCTATGCATTTTTCTACCATGGGCTTTAAACTCGTGTTTAAAATCTGTAAATAAGAAGTATAAGGCTTCCACACCTAGGGAAGCAACTTGAAAAATAAAGTAAAATAAAAAACTTCTCAGACATTACATAAAAGATAGTGGCATGTATCCCAACATAAGGAATTTTGGTAGAGAGCCAAAACTGAGTGCGTAGCCACAGGAGGCATCTTCTGTGTTTGATGAACGCGTAGCAAACCCACACTGTGCTGTGCGTTTTACTGCGATTCCAGCCAGGAGTGAAGAGTGGGTTTATCAGGAGAATGCCTCTGGAATCCAAACCGTTTCTATTTTGCACTGCAGGAATCAAGCACTGCCAAGTGCATCAGCAGAAACCCATAGGAAAAGGTTTAGAAGCCCCCCACCCCCACCGTGGGCACAGCCACACCTGCCCACATGAGAATCACCGGGAGCAGAAAGCCCAACAGACCTTTTTTTTCCCATCATTTTACATGGAATTTATTACCAATGGCTATTCTTCTTCTCCCCAGTCCCCACCTCACCCCGCTTTTGGGCTCTTCTCTAGAGAACTGAAAGATTTGTTTGATCTGATGGAAGACTGACATCAACGTAAGCCATCTGTCACACAAGGTTTCTCTCAGTCATTGGTATTGAAAAGCATGTATTAAAAACAAATGTAGGAATCAAAGTGGTAAGGACACTTTGACCTTTCAAATAGATTGATGCCTAAAGTGTAATAGTAAAACTAATCTGCACAGTTATTTTAAGAATCAAGCTTGAGCTCTAAAGTAAAATGCAGATTATTTTTTTCCTCTCCTCCCCAGCTTAAAAAATATGAGAAATTCTATTGCACCTGGGTTGACCAAAAGCCGATGTCCAGAACAAGTGCCACTATAACATCTAGTGACACCCTTGCATTATTAAGTTACAATATCTTACATAGCACGGAGCTCTCTGCTCCTTGTTCACCAAAAGGTGAGGATGATTTTTCTACATTCAATGTAGACACTATTCAAGACTTTAGAGCAATATGTTCACTGGCTGGCTTTGCTGCTTTTGTTCCTTAAGTAATTGTGTTCCTCTTGCCTGCTTTCAACAGGTACAAACAGTTCTCCATCCAACTGCCAGGGAACATCAGCCACTCTGAATGTACTTCTTGATTGCTACGCAGCCGTGTCGGAAAACAGGGCAGGGCATATTTGGTAGAAGTGTCCACGTATTTGTTTTAGGGTCGTAGGCTTCCATGTTTCCCAGGGCGGGTCCTTCACTGCTGACGATCCCACCAGTGGCATAGATTTTTCCATCCAGAACCACAGCACTGTGTTTTTTAAAAAAAAAAGTTAGTTTCAGTTAGTTGTCTTACTGAACAATTTTCTTTTCAGGCTTAAAACAAACCTAATCTTTTGTTACAAGGGGTAAACAATGAATACACCTTTTGTTCTTATCTGTATAAAGCTGTGTGGGCATTTCTCTTCTCTCTCCCTTTTTCTCCCCAAAATTAATCCTTTTTGTGTTCCTTCCAGGTAGGTAACTCTTGTCTCTAATGTAAACAACAGATAGAAGTCCAAGTAAGATGTTTCTCCAGCCCACACATGGGATCTGCAGCAAAACCAGGAGGGTGGTGTGTCCCCGTAAACTTTGCACATGCAAAACTGATCCAAGCAATTTGGGGTTCCCACCACCTCAACTGGAATAAGCTCTTGCTTCAAGTTACTCCTTTAATTGTCAATGGATGCTGCAAAATGGGGGGGTAAAAACCTTCAAAATATGTTCTGTTTTTTCAGCCCTTTCTGTGGTCATGCCCTGGCACAGGGGCCTGGAGGTCCTGCTGACTCTGTCCTTGTGCACCCCAGAGTTGTCTCTGGGAAAGCGGATCTGGGGCACGCAGATCTGAGAGCTGGGGCTGTGCAGATGAGGGAATGGCTGCAGACAAAAAACCTTACTGCTTTAAGTGGAAGTGCTGGACTTCAGGTATCTCTTGTAAATCAAGAATAATGGGGCTGGGCTAATCCCTGGTCCATAGGCTCCTGGAAGAGGGAAGGTGCATAGGTGTGGAAGGTATTGGTAAGAAAAACTGCCCCGTAGCCTCATCTCTTCCTCTTCCTTCCACTTTACGCCTCAGCCTCTCCCGCAGTCGTGCACAGGGCAGGACACTGCTTTGGGCTGATGAAGATGGGGCTGGGCTCCCCCGCGTGCATTTGGAAATGGCAGAGCATGGCAGAGGCATCTGGGTGGGAAAAACCAATGCAAGGCTGCCATGTACCCCATGCTGCCTTCCCACTGCGTGGGAGGGAACCCAAAATTGGGGTTATCTCTGCTTTTCCTATGCCAGGAAGCCAAAATTTGCCTTCCAAGTTGATTTAAAGATGATGTTAAGCTGGGTGGGGTTGGCGGTGGCTTTTCTGGTGGCTGGGTCCGTTCTGAGAGCAGCTGGTGAATAATTACGTTGGGAAGGAAAATGGAGACTTAGGGAGTATGTACCTGCCAAAGGATAGAAGGGAGAAAAAGAGGGAGAGAAAGATGAGAAATTAATTGCAACCAAGGAGGTGGCCTAGATCTAACAAGGTGAAGTGTAGTGCTCCTCTAGGCTTGGTAAAAGCAAAGTAATTTCATATGGCTAATTTTTAAGTAGTGGGAAGAGGAAAGATAAAAAATGATAAAGGCAAAAGCCAGAGAGCGCTGGAAGACACAGGATGAACTGAGACTAAAATGGCACAGACAAAGCCACGTGCTTCTGAAGAACACAAGACACTGATGTCCTTGTGGAGAAGCAGAGCCTGAGGTTAAAAATAAACTCACAATGAAAACAGTGAGGACTCAAATAAACCTAGTCCCTAGGTACTGCCAGGAAATAGGAAATAATGAGAATCTTGCCAAAATAACTGTTAATCTGAAAGGAGGAGGAAGGAGAGGGAGACTTGAAACACTTGATTAGAGCCTATCCACAAATCAGCAGGGCTGGATGATGCATAGCCCAGGGTCCCGAGGGAGTTTGCTAATGAACTTACTGAACCACGGGTAATTATTTTTCGAACGTCAGGGAGAAATGGGGAAGAATAAGGACTTGAGTAAAGCAAGTGTCATCCTGAAAGATGGCTTTGAAAGAGAAGGAGCCCACCTCCAAAGAAGCCAGAGCTGGTGGCAGAGAGGCACTGCCTGGCAGGAACTCCTGCCAAGGCTCAGTCCCTATGCCCAGAGAAGGCAGAGGTGGCAGGACCAGCCAACCCAGTAAATCAGACAAATGTGCAAATTAAACCACAGTTTTGGATAGTTTAGGATATTTCCTGAGGAGTGGGAGGTCCATTTCTAGACAGGAACAAGTTACTGTTTAGGCAAGCTGCGAATTACAGCTTGCAAAATCTGGCCTGAGGAGGGGGAAGGATTGTCCTACCCCAAGCTCCTGATGTGGTGGAGGGGCTGCTGAACTGAGCAGTTGAGAGATGAGGCCCTGTGGTAGTGGTTGCTGGTTTTGTTTCACTTTTTTTTTTTTTTCTGGATTGTGAAGTTGAAGAAGATGGAAGCTTCTTTGTTTGGGATATGGTTTGGGATGTGGAAAAGGGTCCAATGTCAGAGATGGACTGTGGTACAAAGCAGCTCTGCTGCTTTGGTTCTCTAAAGAAATGCTGAGTCAGCATTCCACATTTTTTGCTTGATGCAAAAAAGAAATAAAAATTAAATGAGTTAATTTATCAATTTTTTTGGGTTAAGTGGGAAAAACGAAACAAACTCCAAAAGATCCCCAAAAAAGATCTGTCTTCAGAACTATCAGTAATGGGCAATTGAAACAAATATTAGCGTGGAGCATGGAGCCTGGGGCTGGTTCCATCAAGTGCTGATGATCAAAGTCTGCTGTCCATGAATGGCATTAGTTTTAATTGACTGGTGTGGACTTGCTGGTGTAGATGGCAGCACCTCACACCAATACAGAGAGGGTCTCAGTCCTCACCCTCACCACTGATATATGGGGCTGGTCTACCACTCACTGCTCATTAACTGATGAAATTCCTCTGCATGGAGCTTTTGATCTGGATGGGAAGAATGGAATGACCAGAGGGAAGATTCTACAGGTGACCATGGGAACAAGAGCCAAGCAGCCACCAGCCCTTCCTTGATGGCTCTGTGCTGCACAGCTGAAACCCAGACTTAAGTGCCGGTATTCCCTCGGGCATCTCACCTTAGGTCTCTAAGCAGGGACGTGGGTGCTTTACAAATTCTTGTGTTGCAGCTTAGCCACCCACATTCCTTCGAGTGAAATCTCTGTGGCATGTTTAGTAGGAGCTACTCTGAGCCGGAGCTGCTGCCACAACAGAGCAGCTGAGCAGCCAAGGAGACTTTCCCAAATTGATCTGGGTCTGGGGTCCTCCCCAGCCCATGCTCTGGATTTGGGGTTACAGTGACTGGGCAAGTGCTGCCCTTGTTCTCTGGAACCTGGGCTACTGCCCTGGAAAGAATTCCTGCCCAACACCTGGGACAAGCAGCTCAATCCTGTAGCTTCCCATCACGGTGCTAATACAGTGGGGAAGAAATGGATGCTGAATTCCACCCTCTGGAAGACTGTATGAATTTTAAATAGTGATTAGAGCAACTTCTGCTCCCTCCGTATGCAATTCCCATAGATAAGGCTGGCATAATGCTTAGCTTGTGAGTCATGCCTGAGGTTAAGCGAAGCAGTGAGCTGCTCCTGCCATGAAGAAATAGGCAGTTATGAGCACACAGTGGGTACTTACATGTGCAGGGGACTTTGGAGACATTCAGGCATCTCTGGGGCTAAAGTGGCAGGTAGGTGCTTAAGATAATTAGGAATTTAATCCTAGATTGCTGCTACTTTGCAGTATTAGGACAATCACCGCTAATTTCTGGGACCTTAGGGAATAGAAAACTCAAGTGGATTCTAAAACCTTGAGAAAAGTGAGTGGAAAGGAGTATGCTCATTGCTCTTTCTTCATTACTGTGACAATATTTCATTTCTCCCCTCCCTTTCATCCCATCAGCTGTAAAAACATCGTTACCAAGGCTGACATACAAAGAAAGAAATAATTACAATAATTAGGATGTGAGTTTATTGCTTGGTGCCATTAATCCTGAAAGATAAAATGATTACAGGCTGTCAGAGCCTGGAAAGGAAGGAAGGAAGCCCTGTGCCACAAAGCCTTGCTGCAGGGACACAAACCCTCTTGGTGGCTTTGGGGCAGTGACTTCCTTGGCTGTGGAGCAGCCAGACCTCCACCTCTCCCTCAGAATGCTGGAGGTGAAGGTTATGGGCATCCAAATCCAAATCACTTCAGCCACTCCTTCCAAAAAAACTGGTTTCAGCAAATTATCATCGTGCAGGATAATGAATGACCCAGCTTTCTACTCTGCAGGTAATTGCTGCTGTGAGAGGCTTCTCCTGCCCTGTGACTGATTCTCCTGAGGTGCCTGGGCATCCTTCATTTCCCAAACAATGCTCAGTGTCAAAAAGTCGTGCTGTGACTGCTCCCGACACTATCATGGGTCATCTGATCCATCTGCTGGCCTCCATGAAGCTCTGGATCACACTCCCAGAAAAATCCCAATGAGGCTGAGGTGTGCCAAGGGCTGGTGGGGACCTGGCTGTCCATGACTGGTGTACTTGTGTAATCTAAACACCCTTTGCATCTCTTCCCTGCCTATCCACCTTTCAGTCCTTGCCCAGTCTGAGCAGATGGCAGAGAAGGTCCCTCTCTAACAGCTGCCTGTTAAAAGATTTGATGGACAAACTCAATCACTGAACCAAAAAACCATGGAACAGCCCAGGCAGAAAGGGACCTTGGAAGATCATCTGGTCCAACCTTTTGTGGGAAAGGGACACCAGACCAGATAAGATTATGTTGCATCCTGTCCAATCACATCTTGAAAACCTTTGGTGATGGGGACTCCACCACATCCCTGGGGAGGTTGTTCCAGTGAATGACTGATCTCCCTGTAAAAAATTTTTACATCATGATGAAGCCTCTTCTCCTGCAGCTTGTACCTGTTGCCCCTTGTCTTCTCCCTGTGTCTCCTTGTCAAGAGAGAGTTTCTGTCCTCTTTGTAGCTGCACTTGTAGTACTGGAATACTCTGTGAGGGTCCCCTGAGCCTTCTCTTCTCCAGGGAGAAAAGACCAAACTCCTTCAGTCTTCCCTCATCAGGCAGGTTTTCTAGCCCTTTGATCATCTTCACGACCCTCCTCTGGACCTCCTCCAGTCTGTTTGTGTGTTTGCTGAACTGTGGGAACCAGAAGTGCTGGCTGACAAGAGCTGAGCACAGTGGGAAGATGAAAGTCTCCTGATGGGCAGTAAGCTTTGGAAGTGGAGGATTTCACTGTCTTCTTTTCTGTCTGTTTGAGAGGTGAATGCCTGGCTGCTCTTGCTCCAGCACTACCCTCTCCCAGTGATACACTGGACATACCATCAAGCAGTGGGACTACAAGAAATGTTAGTTTTCTGTAGTACTTCTCAGTCCTAAGGATCACATCAGCATCATCAGGAAATGTTAAAAAATAATTTTTAAAAATTCTATCTTGTAACTCTCAGGGTTGCAGAAGATTTGAAACGGCTGAATTAGTGTATTGTTTTGACTGCCTGAAACTCAGTATCTTCTGAGGCCTCAAACAATGCTCTTGTCTCCGCTCACTCCCGGCTATGCATGCACAAGCATACACTAATTTTTTTGGAGCAGTTCCACAAACATTATTGAGTATTATCAGTTAGGTTGACACAGGATCTGCTTAAAAGAAGAAAAAAAATCCCAGCATTTATTTGTTGATGAATTTCCTTCCTGTCCTAAGATTTCAGGAGGGCTTTACTGGAGGTGGAACTGAATGATGCAAGTGGGATTCTTGGGATTGTCCTGTGCAGGGACAGGAGTTGGGCTTGATGATCCTTGTGCATCCCTTCCAACTCAGGATATTGTGTAATTCCAGGATGCTCATCAACCGGATGGTGTTGACTTTAGGACCAGGGAAGCCTCCAGGGTCCCAGCCCCTGCAGGATGTGGCTCTGGGCAGTGCCAGGCAGAGCTGCAAGTGCCCCTTAAGCTTTCTTTTAAACCAGGGACCCTTCTGACACCTGCATGGTGGTTTGTGGCGCTGCAGCAAAAGGCATTGCTGGCATTGTGTCCGTGGGTGGTGGCAGTCAGGGAGCCAAGGCGCTGTCCCCTGTTTGGTGGCAGTGCTGACAGCCCCCGGCGCCGAGAGCGGCCGCGCTGGCAGCCAGGTTGTTATGTCGGAGAAGGCTCGAGCTCGGGTGGCCGTGTCACGCTGCCAGAAGTGTCATCTTTACAATGAGATGGATAAATGAGGGTCCAGATTAGTCATGGTCAATTAGGAGGATATCATGCCCCTTCTTGGAGCAGGATTATTAGTGTGGGTGTTTTGGCCAAGCTCCAGTTATACTCTCCCCTGTTCCGCGAGCACTTTCCCTTGCTAATGATCCAAAACCATCATGTGGCATCGTTACTTGTTGCTGAAAACCAGCAGTGTTTTACTCCAAAGTCCACAGCACATCAGTAATGGCCTGAGTGCTCTGTCTTTATCAGTTATGCTTTAATGCCCACCACAATCCTTCATGTCATCAGCTCCTACAGAAATTATTGCCCGTAGTCTGGTGCAGCAGTTCTCACTGCTGTCCGTGCAGCACAGCCCCACACCCATGTCTCCTTCCAGAGACATAGGAAGATTTTGCTTTTCCCTTCTGGACTACAAACACCTCCAGCTGCAAATGCTGCTGGCTGAACTCACCAACCTTCCTGTCTGTAGGCTCGGGAAGCACATGGCCATTGAGGAAACGTGCTCCATAATCGCTGCACCTGGGAATATCCGTCCAAACAAGCTGTGCTCCAACCCCTTCCAGTGCCTGGAGCTGTCATGAACTTTGAAAGGGGGAAGGGAGCCAGCCTGGGGAGGCTGTAGCTGGTGCTGTAGGTCAGCAATGCCTGGCAGGTCAGCACAGGTGGCACCATGCTTTGCTGTTCAAGAACAAGGCCTTGAAAAGAAGAGGCTGGGAAGGGGCGGGGATGCGGTAAAATAATCCCCAAACTGACCCTGGTTTTGTGCTGTTCAGCCTAAGTCAAAGTTTTATTAAAAATTTTCATTCAGCAGAACCATCTAATAAATCTTACTGGTTAGCAGTCAGATGAGGAGGAAGAAAATGTTTTTCTGGTGTCTGTTGGGAATTGCTGGTACTAAATTAGCTTCTCTGGAATTATTGCTGGCACCACCATGCTGCCGCTGTTGCCCCATGGAGGCTCTCTGTAGCACAAGCCTGTTTGCACGCTGCCTGCATCCTAAGCAAGCAGAATATGAAATTTTTAATCATGCACAGGAACGCATTTGGTATTCTTTTCACTCGAGGAAAAATAAACCCTTGAAGGGCACTGCAGGAAGGAAGAACTCCTGCCTGGAAAGGGAGGCCTTGCCATGCTGAAAGGGAGGGATATCTGCAAGTCTTTTAGGAGGGAGGTGTCTGGCAGAGCGAAGTGTGGTCATCTCATCCTGGCTTTTCATTCCCATTGGCTGCTGTCCACCATCTCGAGATCCTGCAAATGAATAGGGGCTGCCAAACTGAGATGGGGTGTGTGTGGCAAAAAGCTCACACTTGCCTGATGTTTGGGAAATGTCAAATATTTCCCTCACTTGTTGTGTGGAAGGTGTTTAAGCTCTCGGTGAATTTTACAATGCCTCAGACCTGTTACAGCTCTTTTCTCATTTAGCACCATCTTTCAAAGGGTTAATTCTACATCAGCATGAATTTCTTATTGACTTCCATCAGGCTGGGCTTAATCTGAAAATGATCCTCAATTTGCCCTTCTGTTGATTGTGAGCTGGAGACCTGAACCATTTATTTTTCATTTTTCATTAAAAGTAATTTAACTTGATATTAAAACCATTTGAACGGACCTTTAATTTTTCACAGGCAGGGAATGTCACACACATTTCTTTTCCCTCTGCTCGAGGCTATCATGCTCCCTCATCACTAACATGTAGAAACAAAGCAGATAAGAATAAAAGTGATGCGGTCAAGATTTTTCCCAGCAAATTCGGTATCGAGTGATTCCTGGTGAGAGGAGATCAATAGCATGCAGTTAATTTTTAAGTTGTTTATGTTGCTGCTTTTAAACCATGTTTTTTGTGATCCATGCTACTGAGTGGAATGAGGAATTTATAGATTCACAGGCTAAGGTCAGAAGGGACCTCTGTGCTTAGTTAATCTGAGCTTGTGTATACGCAGGCCATGGACATTTCCCCAGGCAGCATCTCTCCTGGAAACGTATCTAATCTCCCGTTAAAAACAGTGAGTGTTGGTGAGTTCACCCCCTCCCTTGCTGCTTCTCTGTTTAATTATCCTTGCTATTGGGAAAGTGCTTCACTTCGAGGCCAAGATGTGTAACTTGACTTTCCAGCTCTTGTAACCTGCTATGCCTTTGTGAGACTGAAAGCTTCTCCATTTGCTCCCAGTGATCAAGTCACCTCTCAGCCTTTCTTTGATAAACTCCTTGAGTTTCATGCCAAAGGTTTGATTTGCAGTCTGGGGTAATTTTGGCAGCTTCCCTTTGAACTTCTGCTGATATTTCCACATGTTGATGCAGGACCCAGGACCTGCACTTGTCTCACCAGCGCCGTATGTGGCAGCACGTGCTCTCCCCAGCTTCAGCTTGTTTTCATTTTGGTGTTAGGACTCATTTTGTATCTCCAATATCGCACTGACCTTTCTTCCAGAGCACTGTGATGCAAGCTCGTGTTGTGCTGCTCTGAGTGATCTCCTTTATGTCTTCCTCTGAGAGCCTGGCTTTCCAAGGGAGCAGGGCTGCTATGAGTGTGCTTCCTCCATTTCTTACTTTGTATTTAAAATACCACTGCTAGCTTGAGACAGTTCAACTGAGATATTCAGGTAACTGCTGAAATAGCTCCTTCTGTAATATTTTGTACCCAGTAAGTATTATGCCGCCTGCAGCCTTTATCAGGAGAGATTTTCTATTACCTGGATTGTTGGTAGATGTATTAAATAGCATTGAAGAAGAAGAAATGCTTGCTACCAGTGGCCTTGCTCAATGGTATCTTCTCATTAACAACTACATTTTGAGATCTGTCAGTGAAGCAGATTTAATCTCTCTACTGTGTGCCTTGTTAATTCCATATAATGCCAGCCAAATACCTTGGAGAAATTGCAGTATATTACAGTGTCACAGT
The DNA here is from genome assembly GCA_013397175.1 of Platysteira castanea. Classification (NCBI taxonomy): domain Eukaryota; kingdom Metazoa; phylum Chordata; class Aves; order Passeriformes; genus Platysteira; species Platysteira castanea. The sequence goes on from VYXC01005985.1 coordinate 685,081, forward strand.
TGTCTTTAGCAGCCAGGCGTGTAGTATTACAAACCAAAACAAAGAACCAGGATTCCTAAAACCTTTGGTGAACTTGGCAGTGTCAGGTTTATGGCTGGATCCGAGGACCTCAAAGGTCTTTTCAAACCTAAATGATTCTGTGACAACAGGGTGGTTTAACAAGCCTCATTTTCCAGAAAAGTGCATTGATTGATGCTCATTATTTTATTAGCATCTAGTTATTTGTTGATGAAATCCCAAATTAACCACTCTGGTATTTTGCAGAGGACCAACGTGAGGCTAAGTGAGACCACTTAGCTTGATGCTGGTACTTTGCAAAATTAATTGCTGCACTGACATTCTCCTTTTCACCTTTTCAAAATATGGAAACACTTTGGCAGTGCCCTGATCCATCCTCAACTTGAAAAGTTATTAAAAATCAACATTAGTGGTTCAATCAGCTTCTCAATGAAATCTCTAAAGACACCTGTGCCTGAGACAGCTGGTTTGCTGGATTGGAGAATATAATTTCAGGGCTCCCATCTTTCCTTGCTGCCAACAGTGACTGTTTTTGATCCCTCACAGCAGAACACGGAACCAAACCTCCTTATTCCCCTCCAAATACAGAGGAGAAACACCCACCCAATTGGTCTGTATTTTACTTTGCTACCTCATCAGTCTCATCAGCAGTGGTTTTATAGCTGATTAAAATGACAAATTTGGTCCCCAAAGATTTAAAGTGCCTTTCTTTTTACCCCTATTGGCCCTCAGCACTGGTTTCCTCAGGCTCCTTGTAGCAGCAACAGGTTTTTAACCTATGTGTAACTGCTGACCCCCCATCTTCCCTATTTCCATACATTCTGATTTATTTAGGTTTTGTCACAGACTTTACATGTCCTTTAGGCTGAAATATTTTTCCTTGACTGTTTCCCAGCACATTCAAGAATCTTTGAAATGGTGCCTTTTTTGCTTCCAATTATATCTACTTTCTCTTTGGTGACCATTCCACTATAAATGTAGGTTTCCTGTCCACCGTTGCTTTAGGCATTAGAAAATAGTATCATCTAAAAGCTTGAATTTACTTTTTACGGACAGTTGGCAAGTTCTACTTAAACAAAGCCAGTTTATTATGGTGCCTAAGCACTAGGGAATATTTAGGTCACCAATTCACTTTCCTTGGTCCTTCTGTTCATCAGAGTGCAGAGCAAAACATCCCTTCATGTTAGAAACCCTGGGAAGTTTTCAGGTGAGGGGCTCAGCCAGCAGCTGAAATCAGCCATGCAATTTCTCTTGTATATTTAACAGATTTTTGTTACTTTTTACAAACCCAAGAAGTTCAAAGAGCAGCTCATCCCTTTCTATGATGGATGGGAAGATGCAGGAACATATCAAATGTCCAAGTCCCTCATGTTTCATTTTACATCTTAGGGCTCGGATCCTGAGTGGTATTGTACCCGTTATTTCTGGTTTTCAGGAAAAAAATATCATTATATGCTGCCTGAGCACTTCACTCCTTGTCCTGCTTTGCCTCCTGCTAGAGTGTAGGGACTGGGAGGATGTGTCCTTAGAGTAGAGGAACGGCAGCAACCACTGGGACGGAGCTGGCTCAGGATGGAGCTGGTGCTCTGACCCCTTTGCTAACAGCAATATCTGCTCCAGCAGCCAAGAGAAATTAAATTAAATTAATTAATTAAATTAAATTAAATTAATAAAAGGAAGTGAAAAAAGGTGGAAATGGGAAAAAACCAGCAAAAAGACAAAAACTGAGCATGATTTCTTAAAAGGCATTTTCTCATCTGCATTGAAGTGAAAGGCTAAATCCAAGTTAAAACATGGAGGTGTCTTCTAACAGTAGCATGGGCGCCAGGGACACCCCTGGAGCAAGGTGCAATTGGCTGAATATTTGGAAGATGTGGGTCTGCTGTGGGCCCTGCTGCTGCCCCATTACTGCTCTTCCTCCTGCCCCAGCCAGTGTTTTGTCAGGACATCGTCTGGCACATCCCCTCCCCCCTGGCTCAGTGCCTCAGGATGCTGCTGCATCAGACATGGATAACAAACCCTCACCTGGTGCCTGTGGTAGTGTCTGGAGACCAGCAGTGGCTTTTCCAGGGAAACCAACAGCTCAGCCCTTCCCCAGCATGGGAATCTGCTCTGTGAAGGGCTGGCTGTGCACAGCCCAAAACAAGCCTGTCTTTCAGCAGCAGCCATGTAAAACTATTTAAAAGGCCTTTAAGTGCTGCCAGTACCTGCAATGGCTGCCAAGTTTTATTTTTGTCAGACGATTTGTGAAATTTGTTCAACTTGTGACCATGATCAGGGAAGCGAGCCCGAAAAGCAATCAAAAGCACCTAATAAATAATAGTAATTAATATCGGTGTGTGGTGCTTACTCAGTATTCTTTTTCATTCAAGGATCTTTTAGCTGGTTAGCACAGTCCACATTATGGTGGCCTCTCTTACAGAGGGTATTTATCATCCTCTAGTTGCACATGGCAAACTGAGGAGAACAGCTTTCCTGTAATCACTGGAGGAGCCCAACACACGTCGCTCCCCGTGATCCATCGTGCCTGAACGTGAGGAGACACGTGAACCATAACAGACTGCTGAATGTACACTTTGGGAAATGCTGTGTGCCTGAACATGTACAGAAAAGAGATGAGGAAAAACCCCAAATGGTTCACACCTCCCTTCCCCTCTCCCCTTCACTTGTAGCAGCTTATTTATCAACCGAAAATGTTAAGGCACCGGTAATTCCATTTTAATGGTTTTTCTCACCTGCAGAACTGCCTGGAGTGGTTCATGTTGGGACCTGCTTTAATATTGCCTTTCTCTGGGTCATAGATGGTGGTTGCTCGTGCATAAGCTCCTCCAAGAATAAAGATGAACCCATTGAGAGTGACTGCAGGAGCATATTTGTTATCTGTCAATGGAAAGCAACACTGAGATCAGTTTTATGCTCAGGTTTGGAGACTGTTTTTTTATTTATACATTCCCCTTATTTATAGATAAGTCACGTTTCTCTAAACCTCCAAGGCTAGAGAAAGAAAAATGAGGAAACCTTTCCTGGTTTTGTTCTCCTCTCTCCAAGTTCTCAAAGGCACTTTTAAAGTTCATCACTTCTTCATCCCCGAGTATGCGCCCCCCTCTAAGCTGGTAAAGAACAACTATTCTCTCCTGAAGCCTAATGGAGTAACCATGAAAGTTCCACAGTTACATATGAAATCAAGATGTCAAATTGGTTCAGAATTTTGAATTGCTGTAAGTTTTAGCTCAGATGCTTCTCATGTCTGTGCAGCAGCTAACTACAGCAGAAACCCACAGCACAGAGAACCCCCCCAATAATATCCAATAGTTGATACTCTTTTATGTTGTGCGTTTGCATGTGGGAAGGCCACCTACACACTTCCAGAAGATTTTCTGAGACCCGATTTCTTTTTCACCTTTATCTCTCTCATATATTCACCTGCATTTTTATTTTCAGATGCATGTGTATCTCCAAGCAGTCCTGTAATTTAGCAACAAACTGTGTGAGGTTGGGAGTTTGAAATTAAGCAACTCTCTCATCCTGAGTCAAGTTCAATCAGATTTTCTGAGGACGCTTTAAAATTCTTGTTAGCTGTGGCATTATTAGAAATATTAGTAAAACTAATCATAAATTATTGAATAAAATAATTCTAATCTAATTAGTTGGCTTGTCCCTTATGCTGCTAGCACACCATATGCACATTATTAAATATGAGCCAGTTGGGCTGAAATTTCTCATGATGATGTCTGTCTTGATGAGATACAGTTTTTTAATCAACATTTCTGCAAAACCAATCAGCAGTGGCTGGGAACAAAAGATGGGAAAATGTGTTGCTTTGAGTTAAAATAAGCCTCACAACCAGTTCTCTAAGAAGCTAAGGAGCCTCAGCCCTTTGGCTTAGCCCTTCGGGGTGTGAAGTGCATGTTTCCTGAGAGGCCATCCTGGGGTCAGGTGACACATAAAAATTCTCTACTCGCAGCTACAAGTTAAAGCCTTTCCAAAATCTGCATTTTCATATGCTCAGGAAAGGTTGATCCCCCTGCATCTCTAACAGGGAATCAGACTGGACACAGTCCTGCTGGTTTCAAGGCCCTGCAACCTCCTCCAAAGGGGACCTGGGGGCAGAAGCTGGAGAGGAGGTGCGATACCATCGTTATTGTGCTCTTACATCTCTGATAACAGCCTCTGCGTAACACTGAAGAGGTTTATATGTTCCTCCCAAATCTACAGCATTATGACTGTGTCCTTTTAGGAACACAGAAAAGGATGGGCTTAAACCAGGTGTGGCAGCTTTATTTTGGGATTTGCTTACTTCTTGCATGATGCGTTGTAACCCTGAGGTTCTTGTAAAACTACCTTATTCCATTAAATATTTAACAGAGACTTAATTTGACAGGAGCTAAGCAAAAGCTGATGAACATCTCCAGAAGAGAGATAATCTCCTTAATTGAGGTTTGAACTGGTAAAACTAGAACAAAAAGAATGGTTTTGTGCTGCCTCCTTCTGTCCCAGCAGGGCCATGCCGTGGTTGGGCTCCGTTCATCCCACCCCACCCTGGCATGTGCCCAGGGGGACCTACAGGGGTGCAGCGCCCAGCACTAAAACAGACAGAACTCATGTGATGTGTTAAAGTTGAGCTCCTACTATGCTGAGTATCTACAGGCATATGTCAAAAAAACACGGCTGTATTAGGAAAATGTCACTGATCCTTGGGAACAGATGGGAAGAAACTAATTCATCCAGAAAATAGAACAAGGAGTATTCAGTTTCTTCATGGTGCCACTAAGCCACTATAATTCATCAGAAAGGCTTATCTGTCCCAACAACCCGGCTCGCATCCCTTTCCAAATCAGACTTGCATATGTGACATTTTTTCCACTTAAGACACTCATCAGAAATTTTCCATATTTAATTATCACTTCTATCACTTTTTCGCCGACTAGCACAGTTTTGCAGGAGAATGAAACTCTTGCATTAAAAAAAACCCCCTCAGCTCCCAAATCTCACAGGGAAATTATCTGGGGCTCCCTCATGGCAGAAACAGTGACTTCTCAGGGGACTGAATCACTGATGTCACATTTCTTTTTGTTAAAGAACAAGAGAAACCCCTTGGGTATTTTTACAGTGACTTTTTTTTTCCTTTTTGAATAGGCAGACAGTCTGATATTCTTTTTCTTCCTTTTTAAAGAGGCAGTCATGTTTGATCCTCATCAATTTTTCAATACATCTCCTATCTGTTGTCTTTTTATTGTTTTTGTCTTTAGTTATAATTTCATAAATTGGTATCAAGTAAGTCTGAGACAGAGAAACAGAAAAATCTTAGCTTTTTCTTTCAGGAAGGGAGAAGTTCACAGAAAAGTCTCTTGTTCCTGATGAAGATACGGCAGAAAGACACGAGGGATACCCTTCCAGAGAGGAGGATATGAGAGGTAGAGAGGGAACAGTGGGTTTTATTTTTGTTTTGTTACCATGGGGACAGAAATTGTTCATGGATACCGGGATTTTGGAAACATCAAGTTACCATTCCTGATACTTAGGTGTGGATGACCACCTTCAGTCTTTAACCTTACTTCATCCCAGTGCAACCCTCATGATTCCCGTGGTGGTGTCTTTTTCAGGGCTTGGTATGCTCATGCAAACTCTCAGGAGACTCCAATTTCTGTCACTGTTTGAAGTCCTTAACATGGTCACAGTGCAAGGCACCTGGTGTGGAGCCTAATTTTTCAAAAGCATTTTCTGGTTGGGCCTTTTCATCAATGTGCAGCAAGCTGGAGAGGAGGTGGACAATGCTACTGGGCGTGAACATGAGCTTCTGTGTGTCAGAGGCTTCTGTGGGATGCAGCAGGGCCACTGGGTATTTCAAAAGACTGCTGGAGAAAAGGAAGAGAGGGCAGAGGAAGCATGGAAACAGAAAAGCAGCCTCCTTTCCTCTCCAAAGTTTAAGTGTTGAGGCTGTTGGACATAGTAATCCATTTCAGGCTGGAAAATCTTAAATGGGATTTGCCGAGGTCAGCAAACACACTTGAGATTAGAAGGCAGAATAAATGTAAACAAAATAATAGATAAAAGGTAATCTTCTCTTCAAGTGGATAACATGGTTAACATCACTCTCCTTTTCTGTTTCTACAGTAAAATAAGCCAGTAGTTCTCCTCTGTGACAGGCCATTGGAGGAAGGAGCGTGCACTCCATGACAGTGCTTCAGCCAGAGGTGTCCATCACGTGGGGTTGATAATTTAACCTGCTGCTGTCCCCCTCAGGGAGGTCAGACTGCTCTTGGGATGTGTCCGTGGCTCTCACATCTCTCCCTACATTACCTGGCCAAGTAGCACAGCCCTGCTTTCCCTTCCGTGATTGCTCAAGGATCTTACACTGCCTTCGGTAAAGCACTCGGTCAGGGACTGAAGGGGCACTGCAATGAACAGCAGCAGCACTTCATATGGAATAAGGGTGTTATAACCAAGCTAGTTAAATGTTTTTATTGGGAGGAAGAAATGCAGGAGTGCCACCAGTCCAGGCAGAACTCCAACCAAATTGTCTCCTGGCAGGTGTGGGTGCCTGGTGGGGAGGGTGATGCGCTTGATGGAGCAGATTAGAGAAAGGAGTCTGGTTAATACAAACTAAGCCTACTTTTAATAGTAAGTGCCTCTTTCTCTCCTTGAACACTCTGCAGACAAACTCAAGAATGGCACGGCCATAGGATAATCAGGAGACTGTGATCTGATCCTTAACACAGCTTGTGAGGCCCAGGTGAAGCTGCTGCATGAACAGTGAGGGTCTGGATGTCACCCTGCAGGCTCAGAGCTCTCCTGCAGGCTGATCTCTCCCAAATATACAACTGGCCACCCAGCCCTATGGCTTCCCCACTGACCCTTGAGCACACCTTCCTTGGAGACCCCAAAGTCGAGTGTCCTCACTTGCAAACACCACATTTTGTGTATGTGTGGTGGGCATGGCCCATGCCAAAGCAAGAGGCTCCACCTACCATTGCAGGGCAGCTTCAGCATCAAACTTATGGGCATGAGGTTGATGAACTGAAGTGTTGGAGAAAGAACAGCCATGGAGATGAAGGAGAGATAGGAGTGAAAAGGAGGACATCGGATGAACAGCAACACAAAAATACTGATTTTGCAGGGCAGAGGCCAGAGAATAGATAGGGAAACACACTGAGGAGTGGAAGAAGTCATTCTGCAGGAAGGACATGGCATATACAGAGGAAAAATGGGTGAGATAAAAATCCAAGCTTAGTAGGGTGAAAACCACTAAGAACTGGCCATGGGAAGAAAAATACACTGAAGAATGAGAGGAAACACTCATTGCTTTGGGACTTTCAGGTGAAAGCGAGCCATATTCCCCTAGAAATACCAAACTATTGGCCTTGGGAGAGGGCCAAGAGATATGTCTGATTTTTCTTGTAAAGTCAAAAAATAAATTTTTATTATTATGCATTTTAATGAAAATAAGCCAAGGGACAGTGCAGTAAAAATGCACAGATGCTTCTAGTGCTGTTTTGCAGTTAGGTTTTGCATTCTTAGGTCTGTGATTGTCCCACTTTGGTCAGACATATCACTGCAGGAGTAAATGGTATGGTGAGGAACTAGATACTTGGATTAGAAACCAGAAATACTCACAGAACTTAGATCCCTGTTCTCTAGTTCTCAACAGATTTTAAAATTCAATAGTGGTGGTAATTAAATACTGGTTTTCTTGCAATCCAGAAACATTAATAAAAACTTGTAATTCCACACTGACTGTCCACAGTATCAAAAAAAGGTATATTTTAGTGCCCTGTCATGAAGGAACAATGTGAACTAAAAGGCAGTGACCAAGTAATTAGGCTTACTTAGAATCCCTGACTTCAGCATGTCGATGGCCATCTTGTTAAATAAGACAAAGCTCAGGAAGCTGGGCATGGAATACATTTTTAGCACAGCTATATAGGACAGCTTGGCCAGAAATGGAAAGGCAGGTGCTGCAAGTACGAAGCCCAGGTTCATTTACTCATGTAGGACTTTTGTTTTTACATCTAAAAACACAAGAAGGAGATGTGCAAGGCTTTGGTTACAAAAAACACAGTGTGAAAGCCCCGTGAGGCTCCGTTATCCCAGTAACTCCCAGCTGTGGGCTGCTCTCCTGCAGGAACAGCTGCCCGCTCCAAGGTGGGAAAGACTGACACAGGGCAAAGGATGGGGCACTGAGAAAGGCCTTCTCCTCCCCAAATGTGGATGTGTGTGACCAACACCTGCCCAAAGGCATCCACAGCATCCATGTGCAGCGTGTCAGTGAGCCTGGTGTCAGACCTACTGCTCATGGGCATCCACGTCCCAACACCTCCTGACAGCTGGAGCATAAAGAATAAATGGGAACTGGGAGTGAATTCACTGCATATTCCTAGAAGAAATCCAGGTAGAAGAGAGCAAGGGCTGAGCTGCGTGGACTTGCTATCAGTCCCCAGTCTGTATCTCCTCTGCACAGGCAGGATGTCAGTGTCCAGCCCGCTTCACCTCCATTCAGATTGGACAAAACATGAGCCATGATTGATGCCAGTGTTGCCTTGGGTTAGGCTGGCATGTAATGCTTTGAAAGAGATGGACCTGTTGGGTTCAAACGTGTGCCACGCTGCATTCAACTCACTACCACAAAATACCACAGTGAACTGAGAGAGGTGCTACTGGTCTAAAAATCTCCACAGACCTTGGCTGCTTTCAATACCTGCAGCTACTGTTGCATATCTGAGCATGCTTGAGGCATTTTAAAATAAACTGTTGTCCTATTTGAGGTCAAACAGTTTTCACTGATCTCTAGGGTGACTTTGTAACAACTCACCATCAGACATCTCAGTTGCCTTAGCTCAGAGGTACACCTCAGGAATTCACAAATCAACACAAAAAGGCTCTGAGGCTGTCAGAGGCACCCTGGCAGTGATCATGCCAGGATTGATCCCAGCTCCATTTTGCAAAAGGCTCCTTCTACTTCTTCTTTATTTTAGACTGTACTGTGCCTGGCACTGCATCCAGTTCTTGGGGGGGATACTTTAAAAATACAGGAGATACTATGGTTTCTGTAGAGCTGGAGAAATAGAAATGTATTTCCAACATTCCCACTGCCTGGTAGTGAAGATCAGGCATCACATCAGTTCAGATGTTCTCCATCAAGGTGCCATTTTTCAGACTGTGTTATTTCAAATTATTTGCAAGTAAATTGACGTTATACATTACCGAACAAAGAACTCCTTGTTTTATTACATATTTTATGCCTTCAGCTTAAATAATGAACTTTGCTTACACCAAGAAAACATAAATACCATCTTTTAACTTCATGAGTATCTTTCATGAATTTTTGTACCATTAAGAAATAATAGTACAACTCTATTAGAACAATGGGTGATGAACCCAGCTCTGGGATTGTTAAGATGACTTTTTTTAAACACACACGGTGTTGATGCTTGTAAGACCCTAACGAGCCCAGGGGATGATTCCTTAGCTCCTGTGGCGCTTGTACTATTATGGTAAGGAATAGGAATATGACTTTGCATAATGCACTCGTTTTTGCAGTATGCAGAGCCCGCGAAAGCCTCATACTGTCACTGTCAGTCAGTGGATTAAAGGAGCAGTGATAGCTGTAGCCACGTGATGGAAAAAGCCAGGCAGTGGGGTTGTTTGTGCTGCTGTCTTACATAAACACGCCTTTGGCCGGCTGAGGCCCTCCCGCCGGGCGCGTCCTGCCCATCACACGCGTGCCACGCTGTGTGGGAGCACACGGCAGCAGCCGGCAGCGGCGGCGGCCGCGCTCTGGGCAGGGGAGGCTGCGGCCATGCAGCGCCAGCTCCTCGTGCCCTGATCTACCAGGGAACCCCAGCAAAAGGGTCGAGATCACGGTAACAAGCTGCAACAGAAAGAGCAGCTTATTCTAAGTTTCTGAATGTGCTTAGGCCTTACCTGAATACCTGACAGCTGACCTTCTATAATTTCCTATCTGCTACTATTACTGCTCTAAGGCTCAGTAATGAGATGATATTTAAAAAATGAAGTCACAGTCTAAACACAACTAAGGGGTTTAGAATGCTGAAACACTGGAATAGGTTGCCCAGACAGATAGCAGATGCCCCATCTCTGGAAACTTCAAGGTCAAGTTGGACAGGGCTCTGAGAAAACTGAACTAGTGAAAGATGTCCCTGCTTATTGCTTGGCTTATGTGACCTTTAAAGGTCCCAAACCAGTGTATGATTCTCTGAACTAGGACGTGAAGGCAAACCACTCCAAAAGCAGCTTCTCTGCAATGATTGTGTGTGAGTTGTTTCTTTGGCTACTTGGGTGCAGCCATACCAAAGGCTGGCACAGCCCAGTGCAGGGCAGACGACCCAGGTCAGCTGTTGCCTGCATGAGCATCAACACCGAGCTGAACACTAAACCTCATTTCCAAAAGCAGCCTAAACAATCAGGGTGCAAATTGCCACAGAAAGCAAGTAAGTTGCAAACTTCTGAGTGCTGTTCTAATTTTGGAAGGAAGTCACCACCTCTGACATTGGCTGGTACACTAGAAAATTTGGTTTCTCATCTTGCTCTTTATGTTTGGTGAGCTCAAGGGCATCACAAACTAATACACACAGTTTTAATAAACTACATCTTGAAGATGTCAGCCTCTGAAGCACATACACCTGTGGACACCACTGATAAATCCCACTTCAGAATGCCCATCACTTCCTACAGGACAGGCATCATTTTAACAAACCCATGAGTGATAATGCACTACTTGAGCAGTGCTGTGAACCCACATGGAACAACACATCATGCCAGCATGAAGTTTCACTGCACTTTGAGATTTTTTTTAATCTAAAATGTCTATTTGTTCATACCTAGTAACTGATTTCCTTTCTCCTCTGCTTTGAACTCATCACTTCTAGTTGGTAACTAGTCTGTATTAAAGAGTGACAATTGCCTTCAGTGAAGATCCAGACAACTGCTTCTCTGGTATAAGAGCCATGCATTCCTGCCTGTATGTTATAGGGATATCACCCCCCGACCCCATATCTCCTTTGCTTTCTGCAAAGGCATTAAGATACCTGCAGCACAGAGGTTTGCTCTGACACCACACAAGGCTTACCAATCATCGGGGACTCTATGAAACTCCAGGAGTTGGTCTGAGGGATGTAGGACTGCAAGACCCCCGCGGCTCGGCCGGCTTCATTCACCCCTCCGAAGACGTAGATCTTGCCCCCGCACACGGTGGCCGCGGCCGAGTGCACGGCCTTGGGCAGGGGGGCGATGGTCTCCCACTGGTTGGTGATGGTGTCGTACCTGGGGATGACAGCAGCGCAGTGAGCTGAGGTGAGCAGCACTGGGCAGCACAAACAGGCACAGAAAGCAGGTGGGGGCTCAGAAAGGCAGCTTGGCAAGCAGAAGAAAAGCAGAGGTGGAAATGCATTTTTTTTAATATCTTACAAATTCAGCCACTTGGTAAATGGTGTAATGAATGCTTTCCTCTAAGGTTTTAAAACATTGATAGAAGCCCAAAGAAAGCTGGTCGTGTTTTCTGTGTATGCCTCTCAAATCTCATTATAGTCCAAGGTGCAGAAACTCAGGACATCTTTGTTGAGATGTCTTCCACTGCTTAATTTCTTTTAATGAGTATACAATGAGATTATTCCTGCTAATCAGCGTGGAGATATCCAATAGTGACTGTGGGCAGGCAACTGTTAATACATTTCATTTGTTCAGCTTGCGGAACACATCTCATCTTCAACATAATGCAACACGATGGCTCCTTTTACTCTAGTTAACTGACCAGCAACACACATTTTGTGCCAGCATAAGTCGCTTCCATTTAATTTTCATTGTGCAAACCAAGCTACTGTGCTTCATTTCAGGATGCTGCAACTGTTAGTGCTGGAGTAAGATTTCACCATTGCATTCATATTTGACATGAATCAAAAAGAAAAGACTATGCATGAAAGTGCTAAATTAGTTTTAAGGTCATCAGTATCTGATTTAATTAAGTCATTGACCATAAGGGATGTGCAGTTAACAATCCATGGATGAAGATTCATTTTAGACAATATCACAAGTACAGGCATCCCCTTTTTTTAAAGATAATGTGGCAGAGATCCAAATAGCTGCTCTAAAATGAGTCTTGGAGACAGTGGAGAATAATGTGATTTTTAGGTTTCTGTATTTCCATGTAATGACAGATGCAGTCAAACAGGAGTTTCCTGCGTAGTGATTTTTCAGCGTTGTTGACTGCCAGAACAGAAGCCCTCATCACCCATTCAGGGCTTTTGCTCTTAATGGCAGTGATATGAAATATGCAAACATGAAATGAATTGATGAACATGAACCCATCTGCAAAATATGATTTGGCAACAGGGGAATTCTCCCTCTGTAACATGTTCCTCAAATTTTCACTGATCAAACTTGGGGAAAATAAAAGGGAGGAATGATAAAAATGGCAGAAAGAGCAGAAAATAATGTGCTTAATAAAAATGCACTAATGAGTTTCCAAGTAATATAACTGAAAGTAATTAACACATAAAACTGAAGCAAAAGCAAGAGGGAGGCAAACTTTAACTAAAAAAATTAGGAAAGTCCCTTATAATGAGCATGGAGAACTGCCTTGTATGATGCTCTAAATTAGTTACAGAGAAATTAAATTCATCTATGACAAGTGATCAAAGGGAAGAAATATAACAAGATTAAACAACATGGTGCTGGGAGCATTCAAGGGGACACACCTTTACTGGGCTGACTCTTGTACCAAACCTGAGCCTGCAGATATGTTCTGACTGCACAGGCAGCACCTCCAGGTCAGTCACCCCGTGCTGCAGCTCCTGCATTCACCCACAGCACTCAGAGGGAGCAGCACTCACATCCACCGGAGCAGATATGCAAAAATCTCACATAATATAAAGTTTTTCACGCTGCTTTTGGGATATACTTTGCTAACTCAGATATCACAGTAATTGGTAATTTAATTCTTGATGTCTTGTTAAAAAATTGGCTATAATTGGTTATAGAATGGGAAAAACAACAGAGCTGAGAACTGACCTAGTGTTCCTTCTCTGGTTCCTCCTTTAAGACAAATTCCACCTGTCAACTGATAAGTTTTATCTCACACCATCTACTCTGAATTAGCACCAGCAACATTTGTGGGCAGTCAAAGTGGTCTGAGATGGGGGTGGTGAGCAGCCAACCGCCTTCCCTGTTGCTGGCAGAAGTACCTGGCACAGCTCAGCTCTCAAGACAAAGATGTTCCTGACAATGGTGTTCTGATTGTCCTAACACGTTTTTGGGAAGAAGGGGTTATATCCTTCACACATGCTGGGGGCTGGGTGTGATCGAGGACCACATCCATAGGAATATCGGAGAAGGTTCAAATTACAAAAACAATCATCCTTTTTCTGGATGAATTTCCTTACTGAGGCCTCAGGTCCCACAGACCCTATTTTTCACTCACTTTCACTGCTCTCTGTTTATGCTCTATGATGACAGAGCTGGTATTTTTCCTACTGTCCTTCATCTGCCACTGGGAAACTAAAAATGACCAGTTTCACTCATCTGCTGAAAGCCACAGGCTGAAAATCTACTGGATACAGATGCATGTGGTGAAGCTTAAAATTTGACTCTTTTCTTGAAGGTCATTTGGTTTAAAAAATCAGTAAACCATAAAGCAGGTGGAATCAAGTCCCAGTCCACTTAACCCATCTAACGTGGGTTTCACATGGGCTGTTCAGTGAAGCAACTCTCTCAAGTGTGTGTCTACCCTAGCTCTGAGGCTGAAGAGGAGAAATTGATGCCTTCAAGGCATCCTGAGAGCTGTCCACCAAGTCCCTCCATCCCCTAGGAATTTACTCCTCCAGTTCACTCCCTCCTTGCAAAACGGTAGACCTGATTTCTAGCCTGTTTTGCTTCAGCTTCCACCCACCAGAAAGTTTGTTTCTTTTTCCCTGCTGGATTATAAAGCTGTCTGCTATCAAATCTCTCTCTTTCACATACGGACGTGCAGAAAATAATAAAGTCAACTCTTCACCTTCTATGGGATAAACTAAGTAGTCTAAGCTCCTTAAGTCTCTGCAAGGCAGGTTTCCATCATTTTGGTCTATCTCAAGTCAGGTCTTAATGTGTTCACACAAGGATTTGCACCAGATTAACTAAATTGGTTTAAAAATGAATGAAGGTGAACCTTTGTAACCTTCCAGGACAGAAAATACTGACACCTGCTTTACCTCTCTGCCCTAGGGCTTTTCCATCTGTTGTGTCATCTCTGGCACTACCATCACACCATGGCCACTGGTGCTCGTGAGGCTCCTGGCTGCCTGTCACACCAGCTCTGCTCAAGGGCCAGCAGGGAGGAAACTGATTTAAAGAATAATCACTTTGATCTCTTTCCATTAGTCAAGCTTTGCATTCGAATCCCCTGTTTGAAGCCGTAGATGGAGACATAATGTGAGCTGGCTTCAAGCCAAGCAAAGGTTTTTCTTCCCTCTCCTGCACTGCTCCCTCCCGGTGTGTCCATGCTTGTCCTTGGCTGTGGGCCTACCAAGCCCATCCAATTCGCTGAACTTGGATCTTCAAGGACATCTCCTTTCACACGACTGATTCCTTGCCTGCAGTCCTCGCATGCTATGGTCTCATGTGTGGTTTTACACACTTGCCCTCACACTCCTTCCTCTGCCCCAGCAGCCTGCTGGTCCTGGCCCTGCAGGACACGCGTGTCCCCACCTGTCACTTCACGTGTCACCTGCACTGAGCACAGGGATATCATCTCACCCTTGTGCAGCCACTACCTGCTGATGTATGTATTATTTACATATACCTTATATGTTTTTATATACGTGTATATGCACATTATCTGCATATATAATGTATGTATGTATGTATATGCGTAATTTATATACCTGTGATATGGCAAATGATCTGAACCCAGCAGAAAATACAGCTCAGGCTTGAAGTGAGCACATGCAGAAATAAAACCTTACTGGTCTCCACAACTCCTCACTCTTAGGAGTTCATCTGTGGGCCTGATCTCCCCCTTCCTTCATTCATTTCATTCAACGCCTCCTTCCTTGCTCTTTCCCTACCACCTCAGTATTAACAGCAGAAAACCCTTCATTTCAAGCTGTGCCACTCGCTTCACTGCCTTCTTGACTTTTGATCTCTTCAGTACCTGAAAACAGTATTTTCTTTTTCTCCTCAGTCTCTTAATTATTGTCCTCCTAGTTTAAACAGCCAGATGTGTATCTTCATTTATTCACATTATCAGATCCTTACATCATGGTCAGATGCTTACACATTGACCATTTCTGTCAGTCTGCAAGAAATACTTCAGTTATTTAAGCATTATTTAATTATATTTGCAGGAAAGCTTCTATTTAAACTAAAGCTGTACAGTGTCATATTGAACTGCTCTTCAGATGAATCACACGTTTAAAATCACAGTAATGGATTAGTACTTTTTACCTTTTTTTCTTTTCTTCTGACAGGCTTAAGAAACTATCCTAAGACAAGGCAATATGTTTAAATTTCTTCTGTCTAGCTAAGATAGGATCTTTAAAATCATTGAGTCCAACCATTAACCCAGCACTGCCAAGCCCATCACTAAACCATGTCCCTCAGCACCACATCTACAAGACTTTTAAATACCTCCAGGGATGGTGACTCCAATGCTCCCCTGGGCAGCCTGTTGCAGTGCCTGGCAATTCTTTTGGTGAAGAAATGTCCACCTTCCTTGGGGGAGAATCCCTAATTCCTACATGATTATGTCTGAGTAAAACAGTAGGTTCTGAAGCAGTTTCTAAAATGCATAAAGCTTAATCTTTACACTGATTTTTTTAGACTGTCTTCAAAGTATGCACTGCCAACAAAAGTAATCTCCCAATTTTAGACAACCCTATTGCAAAAGCACTGTCAGGTCAAGGGGATTCATCTTCTTCTGTCCTTCAAACATATAATAACCACAAAGCACCCACATTTCCACACTTCCAGTCACATACATTGTCTTGTCAGCATACGCAGCCTTCTCGGCTCTCAAATTGCATACATTACAGGGCCCATCCATTATCTAAAGACCTAGTTCATGGATCCACTTCATTTCACCAGCTCCCAACTCAACTCATATCTCAGAAGAAGACAGAAAGTGTAATACCCTCTCGCCTA
This sequence comes from Platysteira castanea, assembly GCA_013397175.1. Taxonomy (NCBI): domain Eukaryota; kingdom Metazoa; phylum Chordata; class Aves; order Passeriformes; genus Platysteira; species Platysteira castanea. The sequence continues at coordinate 701,230 of VYXC01005985.1, forward strand.
ACACCTAATGACTTGCTTCCTTGTCACACAGAACCTTGCCAGAGGGGCTTGATGGAGAACTGCAGCCATGCTGTTATTTCCCTAAACACTCATTGCAAAAACATAACTTTCCCTGAACATATACCCATGCACAGCCACCAAAATGGACTTATAACTCAGCCCCCCTGGCACATGCACATTGTTTTAAGATGAGTAACGAATGACTCCTATTCATCTGTTTGTGATTGATAGTCCCATAATATTATCCATTGAGACGGAAATTTTGCTGCCTCCTTACAGACAAATGGCAGATAAAGGGTAAAGAATCTCAGCCCTGTTGAATTTGATGGGAAAACACCCTCTGTTTTAAGTGTCACCAGAGTTTCTGGGTAAGGCTGCACCCTTCAGCCTCAACGACACAACTGAAAGCACGGAGAGAGGGACACAGGAGCTGATGCCATAAATCATTAGGAGTCCAGTGGCCCCTACTTGCTTTAATGCTTTGTAGTAGTGCAGCAGATGTATTAAGTGCAGGCAGGTGCCACCATGTATAGCTAAGGTGGTCTGACATTTGTTTTTAAAAAGAAAAATGCTGTAAAAAAATCTTTGTAAGATTTTAACCATTTAGGATCAAGTAATACAAGAATTCCATGAAAAACAGGTGGAGAACAAGAAAGAAATGGGGAGAAAATGCTATGTTCTCTGTCCTCAAAGACCCACTGTGGTGAGACACCCTGCAGACTTCATGCTCTGGGTGTGCTAACTGGTGAGGTCAGGGTAAGTCACTTTGGACTGGAGACATGCCCTGCACCACGCCAGCAGACACACGTCAGCACCCGGCCAAAGCCGGGCATGGTCACGCTTGGGCTGACTAAGCAGAAAGCAGAATGTGGTTGGGAAAGAGAAGCTGCATATGCACCAGGGGAGGTGGTAGGTGGTCCAGTGAGGGAGGATGTGCAGTGCCTTGCCCTTCACACTGGTGGCACAGCCCAGGACTGCATTGTGTGTCAGGCCTGGATAAGCTCCTGCACCTTCATCTGAGGGGATAACGGGGCTATAATGTCAGTGGCCTCCTAGGAGGTGAAAAACTACCCCAAACCCAGGAGTGTGTTTCTGCAATTCCACACTCAGAGGAGGACTGATAACTTTAGAGGTAAATGCAATTTTTGGCATCACCTGACATGAACCCTATGACCATGCTACATTATTTTAATTTAGTGCTTTTCTATGACCTGCTGGAATGACAGAGGTTTCCCCCCTACTGAGAGACTGTATCACAGTGTCCCATCCAAACCAACACAGTATTTGAAGAGGAATGTGCAATCCACACAGAAATATGATGGGAGAAAGTTGGTTTCTTGTAGGTCTAGAGGAGGTGGGGGGAAGAAAAGCAGAGTCAAGAAGTGGGCATTCACTGCTTGTAAGACAGAAGCCAACTCGGCAATTAAAGTGATTTTAGTTTTGTAATTTAGTGTGTTTTTTCCGAAGTTGCAATCCAAATTCAGAAATCCTCACTGCTTACAAAAATGGGTACAGCGATTTAAATTCCTGACCCCTGCCTTGTCCAAATGGGAAGTGCTTTTGTTTGAAAAGACTTTGCTCAGCACAGCTAGGAGGGTCAGCCTTCCCTCACCTGCATTTTTGACAGCAGACCCTGAAACATCCTTTCCAAAACATAGCTTCAGCCATGCTGTGCTTCACTTCTGTCACCCTCTACTGTCATTTTAATATGAAGAATAAAAAAGGAAACATCCCCAAACTTCTCTCATTTCCTGGCATAGCCCAAAGGAGGCCATGTTGCACTTCTTCCGTGGCTCTGCCTCACGAGTCACTCTACAGACAACAGCAGATTAATTATAACCACGGGTTTAGCAAATCCCCATGACAAGACATCCTTATTGTGGCTGAGACAGTGTGTGCTGAAATGATAGGGAGGAAATCTGCTCCTTTCCCACATCCAGGTCTCTTGGTGGGCTCAGTACAATGGAAAACCGGCACGGCCGCTCTCACTGAGCCAAGCAGGGGCCGCCGAGGGCCTGAGTGTGACTTTGCAGGCTGCAATGTCATCTGTGGTGAGGGCTGGGGTGACTGAGATGAGAGGGAAGGAGTGAGGGGACTCTGCTTGATTTGAGGTCCATTCAACTGACCAACATTTTGGATGCTTTGATAAAGAGAGACCATAAGAATCTGGAGGAGTAGAGACAGAAAATAGGCCGAAGGAAAACGGAAAGATAATTTAATCAATGACAACTATCAAGACTCCTATTTTCAACAGCATTATTTCGCTGTTCATCTTTATCAAGAGATGGAATGAAACAGTATCTCTTTCCTGGGCTCTCTCCTGCCTGTGTTCACAAAAACAGTTTTGCTAGTTAAAAATTTACTGACTTAAATTATGGGACAAATACCTGCAGATGCCAGAAACAAATCTGCTGAAAAAGGTGAGATTTGCTTCAAAGCAAGTCTGGTGGGCAGTGCCCACCTTACGTTCTGGGTTAAGGAGGGAAGCAATGTTCCCATGTTGCATTCACTGCAATGATTTATCATTCACTCCTTGCTGTCTGCATTCTCCTGATTTGCTGAGACCATCATCACCAACACTGGTTTCTAACCTTTTCAGTAATGTGTCATTTTTTCTTCCCCCACAGTCTTTCTTAATGACCTATCCCTATTTGTCTTGCCTGTTAATGCAACTTTTTCTGGAAAATGCCTGCTTCAAAACGTTTCTGAAGTAGTATTCAAATTCAGCATTTAAAACTGACAAAAATATTTTTGGTTGCCACATTCACTTAGGAAAAACATTTCCCAAAATCGTGCCCCAATTAAGTGTTTGGGGAAGGCTAGGACTGTACTGATATTTTTGGAATAGAATATTCTCATAAACTGCATTTCAAAGCGAATCCTATTTTTAATGAAAACACTGATACACATATAAAATCCACGGCTTTATTGATTGCCATGGGTGACAAGAAATTACTTGGTTTTGGAATTTTACTTTGTGAAATACTTCGTTGTACTTTTGTTCCTTCCTGTTTTTTTTAAGTTCTATGTGAAAAAATGAAAAAAATTACATCTGGAGTCTACTTGAAAGGAGAAATTTCCATTCAGCCAGAAATTCAAAACTGTTTCCATTTATTGGTTGTTTTATTCTGAACTTGGCAGGTCCCAGCCCCAGGCCAAGACCACCAAAGGGAGGATCTTCCAGCCAGGTCACAGCTGAGGTGTTACACCAGGAAAACACATACATGAAACTTACTTTGCTGTTGCTTTTTTGGATTTAAAAAAAAAAAAAAAAAAGGACTATTGTGGTCTGTAAAGACTTTCATCAGTACTAAATTCAAAGGGAGTTTATTAGTTCATTGTATAACCTGGAAAAATGTCCAAAGAAGCTTAATTCCTCTCTTCTCTCCCCTGAGCAAAGTGAGAAGCTGGCAACTTTCCTCGTTGGTTTTGAAACAATGCTTTCCACTGAAGCTTTTAAATGAAATCTAATCCTGCCCACTTTCCTACTTTCTTAGCTCTTATAAAAGCTTATTTTAACACATACAGCCCATTTGATGTGTCCTTCAAAAGGCAAACGGTCCTTTAGCATAACATGAAGGAAAAGCTCCAGCAAACAGCACGTGTGGGTTTTTTTTCAGTTTGTTTTTTTTTTTTACCTTTCCACATGGTCAACGTTGCCTGCCACACCGACCCCTCCAATGGTATAAATTTTCCCATCGTACACCAGACTGTTATGTCGACACCTTGGGACTGTCATGCGGGACACGAGGTTCCAGTTATCGAGCAAGGACATGTAACACCAGACATCAGCCAGCGTGACACCCGACTCCATGCCGCCTGGCACCCACGGGCGGGCGGGGGAGAGAAAAGGGGAGAGTTACGTGAGATCCTGAACGGCAGCAGCTCTGCACACAGCAATCAAAGCCAGTTACAAAGTAAAAACTCTTCAAATGACATTTGACTAATTAAAATAAATCACCCTCAATACTGAGCATCTGTTCCGATGATGCATATCTGTGTCACTTATTCACGCGCCCCAAAGGCTGAGGTTTTTTTTAATAAGATGACACGAAGAAATCAAGATGTCAGACTACGAGGGACACATACATAAGGGGATAGACCCTTCTCAGTGTTCATAAATAACTTCCAGTCTATTAAATTACTGCAATACTTGCAAGAAGGTGTCAGGGGGCTGAGTCTATCTTGGCTTTCAAGACACAGGCCAGCCTGAAATCTAAAATGCTTAATACGGTGATGGATTGAAGCAGCAAGTATATGGGCACAATAAAGCCAGTGCTTGCACTGCAGGCTTAATTTCTAATTCTCAGGGACACATTTCTTATTTATTTTCATTTGTAGATAAAATACAGAACCAGCTGTACCACTCCTGTGAAACAGTTCTAGATGATCTTGTTAAATATTTATATTGGTCACTTTTAACTTCTGCTTGAAGCTTCCAAGGTAGCCACTTAGCGGGTGTCTTACTATCCTGTTTTGGAGCACAAAGAGGTGAAATGATTTATTTGGGACCACACTAGGAGCCAGTGGTCAAGCCAGGAAAATGAACTAGATACAGTTCCATGGTTTAATGAGAAAACCAGACTTCCTCCATGGTATTTTGCTCTCCAAACTTATGCTATGCAGTGCAGGGTTCAGTACTTGGAGCTTGCAGCAGGCCATTCTCACTTCTGTTGGTTCCTCTTCCTTTATTCCTATGTCTTCTACATCAGAGCAAAGCAAAATATCAGCTGACTCTTAGCTACATTTCCAGCTCTCTTTATTGCAGCCACCAAATACCACCCGGTCACTCATCCAGATTCAAGGGAAAGAGCTGAAAGGAGCTTTGAAATTAGGATTCCAAGCTTTTGTTACCAGGTATGGCACAGCCTAAAATGGCTGTACGTATTGGAAAGCACCTCAGCGAAGAATAACTAAAAGCCAACATCTGACAAAAGCCTCCCCAGAAGACTTTTGCTCCAGCTGCTCTCAAGCATGGGCAAACAAGCATGGGGAAAAAAACCATCAAGAAATAATTTCCAATCAATTCTTAGGGTCTCTATGCAGTATTAATGGAATTTAACACCACAGGAAGCAATTTACTGCAGAAAACGCAGTGCGAGAGCTCGGCAAGGGAAAGGCAACAGCTGTAACCCCTTACTGGTACAGATGCCAGGTGCATCTGTGCTCCCAACTACATCCTCGGATCACACACATCCGCACCTCCCTGCCCAGCCTCCTCTTTTAATCATCCAGCCTCCACTCAGCTGCCATCAGAGCATCCTTGCATTGTCTGGTGAGAATTGCTTTTCCCCCTCCAGCCAAGCAGAGGTACCAACAGACTGCAAAAATCCAGATACTGTGATGCTCAGGGCATGGTGTTGACAGATACTTTGGGAGTTAAAGCCTTTTAAGGAGCATGGTCTCAGTTTCATCAAGACTAAGAAGATTATAGGGCTACTGACTACTGTCAAAAGAAAGGTTTCAACAAGTACAAAACATGAATGCTCCTGTAAGCAAATACTTTAAGTGTAGGTCACATATTCAGCAGTTCAGTCTGTATGTCTCAAATTCCACAACCTACCATTTAGATTCAACTACAGACAGTTTTTTGAATTGTGTTTCTATGGCAGTGAAACCTCTTTGCATGCTTGATGGTTGTCAGACCTATTTTCTTCATGCTGCAACTGCAAAATATTGTTGTTGACTGCTCTGAGAGAACGTTAACACTGCAGAGATGTGGAGAATGATAAAAGCAGGGAAATCCCTTTCTCCCAACATCCCTCCCACTTTTTTTATTTTTTTTTCCCCTCCCCAGGAGCAGCTGGGTAAAACTCCGGCAGGTCCTGCTTTGTCTGGGCTGTCTGTATTGTAACTTTTCTCCCAGACTAGTAAATCTGGGGGGTCAGTGGATTGAGAACATCTCTGTAGAGGGGGATGTTGGTGGACAAAAAATAGGAAATGACCCAGCAGGGTGCACTTACAGCCCAGAAAGTCAACTGTATCCTGGGCTGCATCAAAAGCAGCGTGACCAGCAGGTTGAGGGAGGTGGTTCTCCTCCTCTACTCTACTCTCATGAGACCCCCACTTTGAGTACAGTGTTCTCCTCTGGCATCTCCAGCACAAGAAGGACATGGACCTATTGAATTGAGTCCAGGGATGGGACATGAAAATGGTCACAGGGCTGCAGCACCTCTCCTATGCAGACAGGCTGAGAGATTTGGGGTTGTTCAACAGAAAGGTCTGGGAAGACCTTATCATGACCTTTCAATATTTAAAGTGGGCTTATAAGAAGGATGGAAAGAGGCTTTTTTATCAAGGCCTGTGGTGACAGGATCAGATGCAAGAGTTTTAAACTTCTTCTGAAAGAAGGTAGATTTAGATTGGACATAAAGAAATTTCTTATATTAAGGGTGGTGAGGCCCTGGCACAGGTTGCCCAGAGAAGCCATGGATGCATCCTCTCTGTAAGTGTCCAAGGCCAGGTTGGACAGGGCTTAGAGCAACCTGGGATAGTGGAAGGTGTCCTTGCCCTTGGCAGGGGGGTTGGATTAGGTGACCTTTAAAGGTCCTTTCCAACCCAAACCTTTCTGTGGTTCTGTTTCTATGGAATCTGCTGCTTACCTGAGAGATAGATGTTGTCTCCAGCACTGACCACGCTGAAAAACTCTCGATCATAGAAGGGCAGGCTGGCCAACGGGTACCACTTGTTGTTTTGAGGATTTAAGCAAGTGACTGCTGTTAAAGCACGTTGGTTCATGCCAATCATCTGGCGACCCCCAACTAAGACTATTACCTCGGCTACTCCTAGGATTCAAGCAAGAAAAATAGTGTTGTAAAAAAGTGACATCGCTCAACCAGGCAGGAACCCATCCAAAAATACTCATCGGTCAGGGAAATTTTAATGTGTCATATATAAATCTGTTTTAGAGTCTGCAACCAAACCACAAAGAGTGAGAAAAAACAGGAATGTGTGTGTGGGGGGAGCAGTGGGTGAGGAATGACACTATGAACACTCTTAGGAGAACTAGGTAGGGAGAATGCCATCTGGGAAAAACTTGGGGGGACAGAATTAAAAAGGCAGTTCCACATAAAGATATCCATTCATTTCAACAGTCTTTGAGTGAGACTTGCAGGTACCAAATTTCTCCTCCATTGAAGAAAATAGGCATTTTGTCAAGGACTGTGATAGCTTTGGAACTTGGTCATTATCCAGGAAAAGCATGTTTGGACTTTAAAGAAAGTCTTCTCACATTAAAAGCTAATGTCTGGAGAAAGTGAAGCTATGATTATGGATCTTCATCCTGATATTCTTTCTGCATGCACTCTATTAATATATATTTTTCTGGTGGGTTATATTTTGGTGGGGTTTTTGTTTGTTTGTTTGTTTTGTTTGTTTGTGCGTGTGTGTGTGTGTGTGTGTTTTTTCCAGACCTAGATAACACGTGCTCAAGTCACGGATCATGGTCTTGTTCTACCAGGTGCTAGGAAATGTGACAGAGATGGCCCCTGCCTCAATGTGGTTATTAACTGAGCTTTATCTGTGCTTGAACAGCTCCTCCAAGCCCATAACGTGCAATGTGTCCAGCAAGCCAAACTCTGTTCATGCAAAACTTGTGCAGTCCACATCTCTGAGGTTTTATTCCCACTTTACAGCAGAGTCGTATCTGATCTCTGTGTTACTCCAGACTCCTCTCCAGACTCATTCCCACAGAGATGGGTCACAGTGTAACCGGAAAAATTTTCCTGGCTCCATCCAGGAGTCAAGAGCTGGGGATGGTTTTAACTTGGCATTTAGCTGAACCGTTAAAAACCCTTCTGCAGCAATTGGAAGCCCCTGTGCAATGTGTTGCCAGGAGAGGTAGGCTCAGAAGCTGGACCAGGAGGCCACAGGCTGGAAGGAATCACCATTTCAGGAGCTGTCTCCTGGCTGGAGCCATTGCTGTGGTGTGTCACAGCTTCCAGCCCAGAGACAAGTGTGCACAGGTGTGGGGTAGGAGCGAGACTGCCAGCGAGAGGGATTAGGAGCAGCAGTGGAGAGAAATGTGTCTGCAGAGTAATGGATTATCGTCACTCTTCATTAGCATTTTCAAAAAATATATTTGTGTCATTCAAGCAAGGTTACTCTCTTAAAAGTTATTAAGATAAAGTGCTGTACGGTTTTAAATAAATATTTCTCAGTAAGAAGAGATCATTATTTTTGCGCCATACCGGAAAATCTAATCACCTGTGCAAGACATAACTTGATTATAATCAATGACCTCGAGAGGGCATGTGACACGCAGCAGCGAGTCCACAAAGGGTGTTTAGAGATCCTTTGTGCCTCCATGAATGCTGTTGATATGCAAAGTAACATGATTCTATATAATTAGACTCTGACCTAAAAAACTATAATCACCCTCCTTTACCCTGAGAGAATCACTTTTCCCTCATCAACAAGCTTCTGGAAATGGATCACATTACATCTACAATTTTATATACATAAAATAAGCACTTTTCAAAAATCCCTTCAAACATCACGCCATTAGTCGTCTTCAATGAAAGACTTTTTAGGGTAGATTGTTATTGAAAGTCCTCTACACTTTGTCGTTCTGAAAGGTGCCTTGATGATGCAGTCTCCCGAAGCTGCAAATGCCGTGGTTTGATATGCCATCTCCGTGCCACATTAGCATCAGTGGCAGTGACAGAAAGTTTTGTCTGGCTTTCTGCTGTACTTATGGGAGGCAGAAGTACAGGCAGCATGTTAAAACAATTCACCTGCTTCATCAGACTTCTTCTCGGATGCAGTTTTCCAACGTGGTATTTGCACTCTCTGTTCAGCGAATACTTAGGATGTTTCTCACATCACCATGATATAGGCTCGGCTGGCAAGGTGGGCACTTGGGGTTTTGCCATGCATTTTTCCAAAAAGGAAAAATTGGTGTGAAACTTCTTTGAAAGACTCAGTTCCTCATAGCTGCTGGGTTTTTAAAAGGGAATATGTTATGTGTGATCCATTTGTTCTGGAGGCACTAAACAGCCTGAGCTGGTACTCATCAGTGTAAAAATACTATATTTACACCAGCCTCACCATATAGAAATATTGTATTTACAAAGGGCTGTGAAAGTGAAGGTGTTTGAGGAATATTAGACAGATCCTCCCCACATGAGGCTCAGTGGCAAAGAATCAAATTATTCACTTATTTTTGCAGCTAGAGAAACTGAGGCAAAGAGGGCAAGGAACTCACTTTCAGGACAACAGAGGAACATTATAGTCTCTGACAAAGATAATCATTCCTAAAATGTAGGCTCTTTTTAAATCTCATTTCAGGGGCATATATCTGAACACCCTTGTCCACCCACAGGGAGAGGCTCCTAAATGCTTGAGGAAAGTAACAATGGAAAATTGAAATATCACCAGGTTCTGGGAAGGAGCCAAGAGAAGGAGCCAAGGTCTGTGCCCTATCCCAGGGCATGTCCAGGAAATGTGGAACCAGGGCGCTGGTGTTGCTGAAGGACTTTTTGCTTTACCTGCAGAGAGCCTGGGCCGGGTCCTTGGTGTCTGCATCTCCTGGCGGGCGTGTGGCAGCATGTGATAACGTTTGGCTTCGTTCACCAGATCCCGGCAGGCCTCCGAAGACTTTATCAACTCCTCATTGTCAACAACATTCAGCAGATAGCTGGGATGGATGAAGGGGAGCCGCACCACTGCCAGCAGCTCTGCAGCATACTGTGAGGGGGGAGAAATAATAATACATGCAGCCTTCATGTCAGAGTTCAGCCACTTGGCACCTCCACCTCCTTCCCTGTAAACCATCCTCTGTCATCCAGCCTGGAAAGACACTTGGATGCTGCATACAAGCCCTGCCTAGTGAATGGGTGGGGCAGAGACAATGCAGCTCTCAGAGCTCCCTGGCCCAGGCTGGGCTTGGACCCAGAGACTGAAAATAATCTTCAGAAGGTGGCAACTCCTGTTATACAGTACTGTATGGAGGAATTTTTGGAAAAAAAATCTCATTCTGAAGTCAGGCTGAATGTTACACCCTGTGCAGTGGAGACATGGAGTAAGCATGAGTTACCTGAATTAACCTTGAAATGTGAGTGTGGTTGCTGTACTGTAATAAAAGCCCCAAACAAGTCTTTTCTGGCACTATAAATGTGAAACAAAAGTCAATAAACAGGGTAGATTTCAACAACTGTGGTAGAGCCTGAATGATGTCAACCAATTGCTAAAAATCTTTCAATTAGTAGAGTTTATTTGTTGGTGAAGAAATCATGCAGCTCTAGCTTTTAGGGAAGTCTGACTCCAGAGGGTGCTATAGAAATACTGACTAAGGAAGTTTCATCTTCTAAAACAAATACATGAAACCTCAGAGGGTAAAGGACACCTGAGCAAATGAAGCTGTCTGTCATCAAACACAGCTTAAAGGAGAACAAAACCCCAAGAGAGAAAATTGCAATCAAAAAAGCAGGAGTCCATCCCCAGATTATTCTTTTTATATCGTTGGGGATATCACAACACTGCATGAGAATACAGTGAAAAGCAGAGCGATGGGAAAACACAGAACTCCAGAGGCAAGGCACACAAACAGGATGCAAACTAAGGGTGAGCAGCAAGAAAAGATAATCATCTGTTGCAATAAATATTCATACAGTGGCAGCATCCAAAGACCCCAATTGAGATTGACGCCAGGATGCAAATAAATATTCCTGAGGTCCATGCTGGTCCCAAGAAACACTGGGCGCCAGCAGCATCTGCTGGCCTGCAGATGCCTCTGGTCTTCCAGAAGCCACTTGGCTCTTACTTTCTTTTTCAGCAGCAAGCCTGTCCCTGCAGTGCCTGAGAGCCAAGTGACAGCAGGAACAGGAGCAGGAACAGGGATGGGAATGCAGCAGGGGCCTAGTGAGATGGGAGGGCAGGAATATGGCCTGAACTGGGTAATGGGCTGGCCAAGCAGGTGGAGGATGCAGCACTTGTGAGCACTTCCAGGGCTTCCCCCTTCCCCAGCCAAGCTGAAGAAGCAGGCTTAATTTGGAAGGAAAATAAAGGATGTCTCCTCCCAATTCACACTGCTCCCCTACTGGAGAGCCACATCAGCCTCCAGCAAGCTCTGTCAAAGCAAAAATGCAACAAGCTGTGGGGAGCTGAGCCCCACACATGCCTGCAAATCTGTGGCCCCGAAGAGCTGAAGGGTCTCAGGCTGACTCCCAGTCCCGTGCTTATCAGCTCTCCTCAACACTGGAGCTGGTAATTTTAGGTACAGCCTGAAGAGTTGAAGCCTGGCCACCCTGCAATTTTGTATGGGGATAAAAAAGTTGATGGAAAGGTGATGGAAAATGGATGGAAAAGTGACAGTGCTTGTCTCCTGGAAAAAAACACCCCTGTGAGTAGTAAGTTCCTGACTCCTTACTATTACCTCTAGTGTGGCACATGGCCGAGTAGGGCTTCAGATCACTTCATCAACCTCAAAAAATGAAAAAAGACACTCCTCCCTTGCTGAAATCCATTTCTGAGGCGCTTTCTAGGAGGCACAACGGCTGCTCCTTCCCCGGAGCCACAAATGTCAGGCACTTGGCTGCAGATATCTTAATGTCATTACCTTATAAGAGAGGGAGCAGTGGACATATGGCAGTGGGTGGCAAAGCTCTGACTTCAGGAAGTGCTTTTTTTAAGAAGGTTGGAGGCGTTTAACCTTACAAGGGAGCCAAGATGAAACGTGGCAGCGGGACAGGGGAATAATGCGGAGGGAAGGTACATGGGGGATGAGCAAGACAATACAACAAGGGAGGTTAATTCCCACTCCAGGATGCTCAGGAAGCAGTATGAGTCTCTAAAGGGCAGTTAAATAAAGCTGGAAAATATATGGAGTGTAGAGAGGAGCCAGGACCGTCCCTTGGTGCGGTGGGACATGCCAGAGCTGCCCCTGACACTCCTGAGGCTGGTCTGCACTGGAAGCAGCCACCACACAAAGCAGTGCCAAACACCAGCACAAACAGGTGGGCCACTGCATGGGGACATGGGCTTCCACAGGAACCACCGTGTCTCAAAGCTGGCTGTGAATTAGCTCTGGGAGAACAGCTCCTTTCCATCAGGGATGGGACAAATCCCACGGGCCCAGTGGAATTACTCTCTCCATTTCCCACCTTTCCCTGAATAAATGGGGCAGCACTGCTCCCTGAGCACAGCGAGCTCTCCCTCTCGTTCGCCCACCTTGCTTTAATTAGATAAGTGAGAAAATGTGATTGTGTTTCTTTCCTGGACTCCCCCCCTCCCTTCTCTCCTCTTTTGTCTGAGCTCATGGCTTATTTTGAAGGGGAAAAATAATTAGAAAATATTGCTCCCTTTCATCAGCTTGAAAGTTGATGTCACATATCAAAACCGATGTCACTTTTCACTCTTACTCTTCCCTTTGCTCAAACAGCTACAGAAAGCTGGCTCTGTGTGTGTGTGTGTGCACGACCACACAGCCACGACTCGGGCTTGGTGCTGAGAGCATTAAGGGTACATAGAATTGCAGTGTTTTTCACCAAGGGATTTGAGGAGTATGAACCATGGCAGCATCTCCACAAGACAAGAAAAGCTTTTATAAAGCAACCTCTTTTAAGCACTATAGTCAAGGGTGAATTTCATTTAGCCTCAGTGATTTAAGAATATTCAAGTGATTTAAGCAATCAGCAGCCTTTTTCTTTTGGATTCTCCCTCATGAAGACTTCCCAGCTCTGTTAGCTCTGATTGTACTAAATATCCTGTTACTATTATCCTTTTCATTTAAGACTGGAATAAGCACCATAAAGCATTTCAACCTCCTTACCATCTGTTATTTGCTCTCCATTCTCTCTTGTCTTTCCGTTGTGCCTTACACAGCTATGAAACATCTACTGCACCTACTGATGTTACCAGTTATCACTAAAGCAGCAGAATACATGCACAGGGCACATTGCCAAATTCATCCACTTCAGGTCCCTGGAGTTGTGCTTTGTGCCTGTAACCCTGGGGATGCTTTCTTCTCCCTGCTTGGCTGCAGGCGCTGGCTGGACAAGTAGAAATATTTCTCAGGTCTTTGCTGGGAATCACTTATGACTACTCTACAGCCTGCATCACATGCCAGAGTGAAGGAGAGAATATTAATACCCCTTCTGGGCATAAAATTAGGAATTACCAACTCATAAACATGGGAGAACATGCCTCAGCTCCTTGAGAATGGACACCATTATGCAAAAAATCTAAATATTTATTATTTAAAATGCTAGGGAAGTTTCTGAACACCATCAGGACTGTTTTTTCAGGTGATGTGAACCTCAGTGTAGCTCCTGCTGGGTGAAGGGAGCTGCTCAGGTTTTGCACCAGCAGAAGACCTCACTCATAAACTCCTTGCTGAGTGGTGATGCTGCCAGATACCCCATGCATGGCCAGAGTGATTCTGCAGGAGCCAGAGCACTGCTGCCATATGAGCAGAGTCTTTTTGGACAGTCACTGGGGACACAGTAGCACGGAGACTTCTGAGAGATGCTATCTGCCCTGCTTCAAGGCACATAGTTCAGTGATTTTTCACTGATTCCAGTGGCTGAACAGAAAGCAGGGTCTTCCACCAGCCTGCAATCACAACTGTGTTTCATATAAAACAGGGAGAGAAAAATCTTAAGAGATCTTATCTTTCCCTAACTACCTAAACATTTTTGGGGAGAGATCCAGCTCTAGATTCAGACACCTAAATGGGTTCATACAAGCCAAGTACCTACTTGTCAGCCAGATGTGTAAACGCATATTATAATTAAGACAGATTTAGTTAACACACTTAACAGTCCCCAGAGCAATGCAGCTGAGAGGATGCATTGAGCACCAGGGGAAGCAGAGAATATCAATGTCCCCTTCTGGGCCAGAACTGTGAGCCATCAGCTCCTGGGAGATGGAGTGTGTTCCTCAGACCATGCCTCAGACCATGGCACACTAAGATGTCTACAACCACAAGTCAATCCAAATTGGAGGGGGATTAATTCTACCCTCTGGTGAGGGTTTTTGTGTCCATTTGTCCTGGGTACTGTGCTCAGAAGGTTGTGATCATGCTATGAGGAAGCCTGAGGGTTACCATTGGGTCAGTGTTGCCTCAGAGGAAGATGTGAGCAACATGACCAGCTGTACCTTGAAGTTGACCCTCTCAAGCCTTTCCCTAATAATCTGTTCACACACAAGTTACTTCCATCTCATTTGGCAGGCCAGTGCTTTAGCAAATGAGACTAAAAAAGTCTCTAATGCTTTTTTTATTCCTGACTGGTAGTTTGAGTGAGAATATTTACTTTGCTAAAGTTTTTATGACATTTCTTCTGCTACTGATTACATCAGTATTATGAATGCTTGCTTGCAAGTGGGCTTTGTTCTGGCATCTTCACAGTCTCAGTTACAAAACCCACTTCACTATCACATTAAAAATAATCTTTTTATTCTCAAATCTCTAATCCAGTAAAATCCTCACAAGTATTCTCCAAAAGGACTCTCATTGTACTCCTGCACAGACTTGGGCCGCAACAGTGTACAGTTAGGTTTTAAAGGAAGTATGTCTACTGCTGGAGAGTCATATTTCCTGCTCCTTAAATGCTCCACTGGAAAGCTCTCAAGATTTTTAACATTTTTGAAGTAATGCCCAAAGAGGTCAAAATAATGTTTCCCTTATGCCTTATAATTCATCCGTCTCTTTAGTTTACTGTTCTCCCCACAAAGGCCCATTTGTACTTTCTGCCTAAAGAAACAGGCTTCAGCTAGAAATACAAATACAGAAGGTAGATTAACCACATTACGATAGGCTTTTGCTCCAATAAACTGCTGTTTCAGCTCTTTATGCACAATTGCAATAGTTTTCAAAACATTATGAAGTAGGAACATATTTGAGTCATCTGAGAGCCTTGAAGGAGATTAATGCTGTCTCACAGGAACCCTGGGTTCAGACTTGCCTCACGGCGTGCACCGTCCCAGTGAGAGGGCAAGAACCTCCTTGGATGGAGGAAGCCATCAGGGGCAGATCTGAAGCAGAACCAGTTCCCCACTGCATTAGATTCCTTCAAATGAGAACAGGACATGCTAAATAAAAACCACCTGGCTGTGGCCAGGTAACAAACTGCCCAGTGACCTGTGCTGATGGTGATGACTGGAGATGTGGCATGCTGGCCTTGCACACTGCCATGCTGGAGAGGTGACACGAGTGGTCCCTCCCGACCACCATCTCCAGCCCCAACCAGGCTTACCCCACAGCTTATCCAACCTGATATTCCAAATATTGCTGGCTCAGGGTTCCCAAATGCAAGCCCAACAGGGAACTGGCTGGTTTGGGGAAGCCAAAGCTGTTGGTCCACTGCTTTGCCATTCTCAGAAATAAGCTTTTTTTGGCTAGATTTTCCTAGTGCTGCCCTGCTACTTGGTAATGAGGGGACTTGCTTTGATATATCTAACCCCTGGGTATTACAAAGACACACTTTGTTTCCAGTAAACTCCTGTACATTCCTACACCCAAGGTCAGATCCAAGCCCAGCTAAGCTTTCTGCTGCGCTTGGAGTACTTACTAATCACCCACATTGACTTCTTGGAATTGCAATGCTGCCTTCAGATTAAACCCAAAGGCTTGGTAGCATGTCAGTCGACAGCCTCCTAATATCATGAGATAAACATGTGGCATAAAATCTGGTTTGCAGGCACTGGGTTCAGCTGGTGGCTCAGTGGCAGGATGCCACACGCATAAATTTCATGCCCAGCAAGAAGGAAAGAGCAGCCCCTCTGTCTTCCTGCAATCAGGTTTCAACGTGACATCTTTATGGCAGCACAGCTGACTAAACACTGTAATGTCACCAGTGAGCGGCTGCCCTGCTCTCCGAGTGGTTGGCAAAGCAGCTCTCGGGTCGGTATTTCCAGCAGGAGCATGATGAGCGGCTTTTAAATGCACAGGATGATAAATCATTGATCCATCATACTTGGAATTTGCCTGATACTAAGGATTTAAAAAAGCCTCATTCTTACCATTCTTACCATTCTTACCATTCTCTGGGTTGCTGACTAAATGCTATGAAATAATCCCTCAAAATTGCCCCACAGGGTACCAGGGGTAAGTGGTGTTTCTTTTGCTTATGGGCACTCACCTGTTCAAACACAGCAAACAGATGCACCTCAAAAGCACAATACCAACAACAAAACAGCTGCAGCTTCTCAGGTGCTTCACAGAACCACTCATACCTCCATCCCTACAACACACAAGCACATGACTCCACGTGCCATAACTCTCCAAAATGCTTCTTGACTATAATATAAAATGATTTTGTTTCTGGAGTTTGGTCCTGAATTCTGGGGCCACATGCAGCACAAGGCAAGGGAGCACTTGTGAGGAGCTGCTTGTGGATGTGGGTCTTTGTAAGCCTGTTGCTTCAGCAACAGTGAAGAAAGATTTTGTAAAAAACAGGAAAATGTGTTGGAAAAGCCACAAATTAAGAGACTGAGCAGACTGAGAGACAAGGGAGTTCCTCAAACCAATTAAAACTTCACAGAAATAATTCTGTAGATTTTCTGTCAAGGGTATCCCTTTAAAAAAAACTTAAAAGTTTAGTAGAGAGGGAATTTCAGGAACTGCTAATGTCACCTGCATCTTCTTTTTTATTTAATGCAGTTTCTTCTTCCAATATATAGCTAAGGGCAGGTTCCTGCACTGATTCCATTCCTGCTGCTGCCTTTTCTTCTGCCTCTGTAAGCCCGTGTGGGAGCTGAGTGTCTGCAAAAGCTTCACTCAAATTGGAGCTCTTTGAGCAGCCCATCCCCGGGAAATCACAGGGGTTACCGCTCATCCCTTGCGTTTTTCACTTTCAGAGAAATTGAAGCTCCTTGTACTTTCATTATGGCATCTTTCTGCATTTGTCTGCTCTTCCCACAAATGGATTTCAAAGCACCAGGGTAGTGTGGGCTTTTCAAAGAAGCCTAATTGAACTGTTATAGAGTGTTAGTGCCTAATTCACCTAGGCTCCCTTGGAAGCATCCTTTTCCATATTTATTCCAACACTCTTTCCTGAAACTTAATGCCCTTGAGTACATTGATTGATCAATTAATTTCTTATTACGATGAACTAAGTAATTTGTACATGCTGGTATTGGGTATCAGCTTCTATCATTACCTTCTTGTCATCACAAAGCAGAGTTGGAATTGTCATTGTTACCTGTCAGATTCTCCATTTTCCTGAAGCAAACTGCTCTTCTGCATGGAGGCTCTTTAAAATGTGCCTGAGAAATAAGGGATCTTCCATCTGCTCTCTCACAGTCACCAACCCTTTCTCCTCTGAAGCATCTTGCCTTCGAACTGCCACTCTCTGTCACTGCCAAAATATAGCTCATGGGCATTTGTAGCTTTTTTGACAGAAATCCTCTTCTCCTCTCCATCACTCTTCCTTACCCTCACTGACAGATGCAGGGCTTACAGGTAGGCTTTGTGTTTGCTTAGTGTTAGACTAATTTGCTTAGTGTTAGACTAATTTGCCAAGTCTCAAATTCATCCCAGTGGTCCTTACTGTTGTTATTCCCATGCATCCTTCCAGGCAACTCCCCTCCTTGGGGCTTCAAACACTTGTAGACATTTATCCCTCTTTAGCTGTCATTAGGCCAAGTCATGCATATTCACATCTTTTAATCTTTTTTTCTCACATCAGTTCCTTCAGTCTTTTAATCATTTTTGTTGCTCTTCTCTAAATTACCTCAAATTTGTCTATGCATCTCTGGTTCTCAGACACCATGAAGATGCTGTTTAGATAAATCTGCCTCTGAGGACACAAGTTCATAAAAAACTTGTTAATGCCTTTATGGTAGAGACATTTTGTATTGCTGCTGGACACCATGATTTTAAAGGTTTGGAAAAAGGGCACATGATTATATCCTTGCAGAGTGCAACAAAAGGTGGCTGTCATTCAGCTGAGCCTCTTGTCCTTCATTCATCACTGCAGTATCTCCCTCTCTTCCAGCCCTTTTCTGGGCAACTTGTTGAAATGTTTGCCCTTTCCTCGTGTCTCGTCCCTCCTCAGGCTGAGAGGGAATTTTCATGCAACAGGGACTCTTGTTTTCCCAGGCTTTCAGTCATTAATAAACACGGCAGTAGGTTTTTTTGTATTAGAGAAAACAGATACAACTTTGGACTTGGAAGAGAAGGTGGGAATGTTTCCAGTGAGCTTTGGTATGTCTATGCTTTGGACAGGCAGCAAATTGCTACACATCCAGCAACTTCCCATCCTTCTCATCCCATGTGGACACTGGCATGACTGCAGCTCTGAGCAGCTTTGGCAGTACCTGTGGACAGTATGGCTCATTATCCACTGGATCCTCCCAGCAGCCCTCATGGGAGGCATCACTTCCCTCCAGTTTATAGTGTAAGAAATAGGGGCAGAAAGGTGAAACAACCTGCCCAAGGCCATGCAGAGAGCTGGGGGATGTGCTAAGCTGAAGACTACATGGGGACTGGCAGAAATCTTTCCTTCTCTGGGCAGCTCAGATCATGCTGGTTTCAGACAGCAAAGCCCCCATTTATACAATATATTTTTTGCATGAGTTTGCTGGAGTTGTAATAAGCTTATCAAGGGGATAACTGTTAGGATAAACCCTACAATCCCATCCATCAGTCAGGAAGAGAAACAAATAGGAAAAAAGAGTAGATTCAGCTTTCCCAGCTGTGTCAGTCAGACGCAGGCTCTGCAGTCAGTGACAGTAATCAGGACTCCTACAACCAGTGCTCTGTGTCCAGTAGCACAGGAAATTACCTACTAGTCCTGACCTCACCTCACAGGCTACTTCTTCTGGTCAGACCACTTTTAAACTGCACTACCAGCAGCACTAAACAAGCTCCAAAAATGTTACCCTACGAGCTGAGGCACTACTCCAATGCACTGGGGGATACAATTATTTACCAAATCCTGGTTTAACATGTCACTCTCTGAACTACCTCTTTGTCTTATGCAGACGATCAGCAACCCTTAAAGCACTGCTGCTCTCTCTTTGTATCAAGGCTCAGGTGCTGTCTTTTGTAATGCCACAGAGCACTTTTATGAGCACTGTTCACAGGAGCACAATGTGCACAATTAAACATCAGCCAGAACGCAGCTTTTCAACTTGCCTTCCAAGAAAATCCTTCTTACTTCCCTGTCACTGCCCTCCAGCGTGGTGGGGAAAGAATTAACAAAAGCAGAAACAGACACCTGAAGAAAAGCTTTTAGAAAGACAGAGAAGAGCAGGTAGACAGCAAACAACGCCCTTCCAGGGGAACAGGAGGATCCGCTGAAAATCTCCTTCCCAGAGGCTTTCAGCAGGAGATCGGGCAGGAGGGGAGGCAGTGATGGATAAATTGTTGTAAGAGCACGGCATGAGGCTGCGGTGGGGGAGCACAAGGGGTGAGATTTACTGTCCCCAGGCACTGCAGAGTGACACAAAGCCATTACAGCACAAGGAGTTCTGGAGGGCTGCAGCTGCCCTGGGGGCAGAGGGTGCTGATTCAGAGCCAAGCTCCTCTGCGGGGATGTCTCTGCTGACAGAGCCCCTGCCAGGCTTTGCCAGGGAAGATGGACATACAGGTGAGATAAGGAGCACAGACCTTTCCCTGTTTGTGCCAGACCTCCACCTTTGGGAGAATCACCAATGCAGGACTTGGAAAAGCTGCCAAAGAGGCATTTTAGTCACCTGCCATTGGAGCTATTGAAAATAAAAACGTGACAATAGAGCCTGAACTGTCAAGGTGAAGGGAGATCATGAAGGTGAGGGGAGACCATGAAAAAAGTGGGGGCTCTGGAAATCCATATCCTGAAGGATTTAACTGCCAGCACTTCCTCTGGGAGAGAGAAATAAAACCAGACCCGATCACCTGAGGAGTGCGGGGGAGCTGGAGTGATGTCTTGGGACTGCTGCAATTCATGGCATCCATCAACCCTCCCAAGAGACACCAACAGTCCTGGTGTCCTCCACCCCAAAGAGTCTAAAGGCAGCTCATAGAATCTATCTCCAAACTGTGAATAAAATAAAAACATCCATGCACAGCTCCTGCAGGAAGATTCATCCTGTGTTCCGTGTTGCCACGGTTGCCCAGTTCTCCAAAGCTCTGAGCAGCCTGTGCATCTCACAGGAGCTTGGGCAGCTCTTGGCATGGTGGGCCGTGCTGCACACCATACACAAATTTTTACTCATCATCATTTTCATTAGAAATAAGATTATTTAGGTCTATCTTCCTTCCTATCCATCATGGAAGCTATTTGTTCCCAGGCTCTGAAAATGCAGAACTCATTATTGTAAAGATAGTACTTTCCACGGTAGGTGTGAGCTCCTACTTTTAAAAAATAAGTACCTATTTAATTGAGAGCTTTATAATAGATCAAGCAGTGCACAGAGTACTAAGAAAAGTGAGAGCTACTATTTAAATAAACTAGCTTAGTGGTAGGCTTGGGCAGGAAAATATTTTCTTCTTGGTTTCTTTAATAGTAATTTATTCAAACCCCTTATCTCTGGATAAATACAAATTAAAAATTAAAAGCTCCTGTAAAGTAAGGCATGAAACCAAAGCACCACAGAGAAATTTGGAGAAGCAAATAAAACTGCCATAATAAACTACAAAAGCACTGCAGAACCAGGACAGAGGGGAAGGAAACTTGGGAATTAAAAAATCAGAAAAGCAACTCAACTGCAACATGAAAGGAAGAGAATAGAGGATGGCAGTGGTGGCAGCAAGAAAAACCACTACTTAAAAACCAAATTCCCAACATTGCCTCAGCAGGATACAGAAGGAATTATTTAAAACCACAATTGTGAGAACATAACCCAGACCGTCTGGTGAGTGACACCTTCTGCTGGCACCAGGCAAGCAGGCTCCTGCCACAGGGCTCCTGAACTCCGGCCCCTGGGAATAGTCCCTGAGGTCACGTTAAGTTCAGAGTGGCACAGAGCCATCAAACTTCAAGTACTCAGTGAAACACTCACTAAAACCATGTTTTTCAAGGCCAGTGAGAGCCAAAAAGGGGTGCATTTCAGTAAATCCATGACACTGTGTGAGTGTTTTAGGCAATAATAACTTTGGGCAATGCTAAGTGGCACTGCTGGCGCATGGAGGAGGCGGTCAGGGCGGGTCCCCAGGATTGTCCTGCTGAGCCACAGCTCCTGGTCACACAGGGCAGGAGCAAGGCCCTGGGGCTGCAGGCTCTGGCAGGGCCTAGGGGCTCAGCTGCTGGATCAGCATGGGCAGCAGGGCCTGGCCTGGCATGCAGTACCCCACTGTCCTTAATGCCCTTATCCAGCAGCCTGGGGAGAGCAGGAATTCCTATTTCTCCCACTTTAGAGGCAAGGTGTGGATGTGCGGCTGTTCTGGATCACATTCAGTGACACATTTAACATCCCACTGCACGTTTAGGTGCTTGAATTCACATTTCAGTCAAGAAGGTACAGACTGTTATGATGTGGGACAGCATCAGCACCATGGCCAAGTGTCTCCCTGAGATTCAGTCTGGTCCATAAGCAACTGTCCACCTTAAAACAGCCCAAACTGTGACTGGGGGTCAACAGAAACAACTCTGGACTCCAAAGAAGGGGACAGAGGAAAACAGTGTTCCCCTTATGAGGTCTGTGCAGAGAACTGGCCTCCAAATGGAGAGGTTCGGGGTTCAGACTACAGAGCTGACTCAAGGCAAGTAGCAGGTTTTTAGGTATCACCAGGGATGACTTCTGGTCCCAAGGACAATCAGCAGCCTCCAAATAGACATTGCTTCTAGCATTATCTGGAGACAGTGCCAGGTTAAGTTACAGACTCAGTTTCTTCAGGCAAGAGCAGACTTCATAGCTCATATGGTTGAGGAAAGGCTAACTCTAATAAATATGTAAAACTCAAGGGATTATCTAAACAGCCAATAAAGATACAGAATCTTTATTTTATGAACTGGAATTATACTCATTCAGTGTGTGGCATCAAAAGAAATACAGATTTTCTGACAGATTTTTTATTTCCTGCTGTTACTAAAATGCATCCCCTTAAAGCAGCATCTCACACAACTGTAATTCTTCCCAATTTATCTCTGACTGAGCCTGCAGTCAACAACTGGAGGCCCCAGCTTTGTACCATGCATGTCACAAACGAGATTTTCATTCTAAATGATCAGATGCAGGGATCAGATTTTGAAATTACATACATTTTGTGCATAGCCTGCATTCCCGTTGTCTTTTTTTAATCTAAACTGCCCATCCCATCTCCCACACACTTGTATGTTTCAAACTGCACGGAGATGGTCTCTATTCTAAAAGAGGCATTCTTGGGAAGGGAGCAGAGTGAGGCTGCTGGGATTATTTTTACCTGAGCTCTGATTGCAGCGTCCTTCTTAATCCACTTTATCACTGTTTCATACACTAGCTCCTCTGCTTTGGTGTTCAGGCTGTCATTGGACATGTAGGAAATGAAGTCATCTTTTGAGATATTAAGGATCTCTTCTTGGTTTGCCACCTCTGGGAAAATTTGCAGGGCATAAGCTTTGGCCATGTTGTACAGTTCAGTGCACTGCATGGCTTCAGCCATGGCTAATATTCCTAAACAGTTGCTAGCAGTCAGCTGTTTTTCTAAAAAGGGAAAAAAACAAACAAAAAAAGGCAGTTGAGAATTATTAAAAGCAAGATTCACATTTGCTCTGAGATCATGAGAAAAATAAGTGTCATGGACAAACCTCCAACCCTAATTAATTTCAGGGAGCTAACTAGAAGCAGCACCCTGCGTTAATTTGGAATTGGGGTTTAAAGTACAAAAAATCAAAGTCTGCCTAACAAGTGAGTTGGGGATGGAGAGAGAAATGCACTTTCCCAGTTTGCTTTTTGTGTAAGCCTCCACAAAGCCCTGGGGAAACCTACTGACATAACACTATCTGGGGCTTCCCGAGGGATGGGAACCCAGCCAAGAGACTGCCACTGTTCCTACCGCCTACAATGTTGCTTTAAGGAACGGCAAGGATGTAAACGCCAGTGCAGACACTTATGAGTAAATGCAAACAGCACTAAGGACATTTCTGAGAATGCTGCAGTCACTTTATGATAATTTTTGCCCTGTTCAGCTACTAAGCTACTTCAAATAAAAAAAAAGCCTCCCCCCTCTTTTTTTTTTCAAAGGAACTTTGTTGCTGCTGAATGTGATGACATCCCTTATGCAAAACACAGATTATACTAACGCCTTCTGTTAAACGTTGTGTAGTTGGTTTCAAAGAAAATCATGCACAGAGGAGACAGCATTATCTCCTTCCCAGCAAACAGAAGCAGCAGCACAGTGTGTAGCTTTGCGTTAGAAGTGTGCTACACCATACATTTGACTGTACTTTTTTCCTTTCCAGCTATTTCGAAGAAAAATCCACCAATTTTAGACATTTATAAGAGGAATTCTCAGATTCTTCGCAGCTTTTGTTAGCCAAGCCACTACTAATAAGAAGAATATATTCTTTTAAGATATAGGACTAAAAAAAAAAAAAAAAGAGACAGAGACTGCAATAGATCACAAAGGCATTGGTACCAGTGGCAGGCTCCTGTACTGCCAGAGAAGTCTATCACACTTGGCAGTGTCATATCCTAGTGCACTATGACAGAGCACTGGACAGGAATGTGCAATAGCCCCATATATCTTCAAACAAAACCCTCATCAGATTGCTTCTGCTGAAAATGCTCGGGGATTCTTCCCTACACCCAGCTTCTGCCTTCATCAGATTGAAAACCTGAACACTATCTACATGTGGCTTTTAATAAAATGGGATTATGAACCATCTTTTTCTTTTTTTTTCTTAACCTGACATGAGATTAGGAGTTTTGTAGGTTTGTTTTGCTTTCTTCCTCTCCCAACTCTTCTTATTTTCTTTTACAGATCCAACAGTCTCAAAACTAGGTTATCTCATTTTGCATCAGTTGATTGTACTGACTCCAAGGAGCCCATTTCCTCAAGCTGACTGCAGCAGCGGCACTGTTTGCTGTCAGTAGATTTTGTCACTCAAAGACTGCCCACAGACAGGTTGTAAACTGATAGCTATGAAGCCCAATGCTACCATTTTTTTCTTAAAAAAAAAAAAAAACAACCAACCACAAAGCAAAACTAAACAACAAAAAACCCCCCACAACAACAAAACCAAAAAACCCAAATAAAACCCCACCACAAGAAATCCGTAAAAGACCAAAAACCTCTTCCAGGTTCCTTGCTTCTGTCTGCTGGCACAGTTTCATGGTGTATATACAGCTGGGGGTAAAACAGTCATCTAACAGAGCCCAAAACTCTCATCATCTCTTGGCAAACTCTCAAGTCAAAGGCCAACCGGACTCTGTTCCACCTTATCCTCACAGGATTAATAACGAAGGGAATAATCAATTTTGACTCATTAAGCAGCACATGATGGTAAAAAACTTTCAAGAGTCTTTCTCTTCAGAGGACTGGATTTGCCTCTACCAGGAGAAATCCCCATACCATTTCCAGCTGACCCTGTGGCATGGGGCAGAAAAAACACTGCTCAGGACTGCCTTCTTCAGATCTGGACAGGTTTCTCTACCTCTAACCACACTGGGTGACTGATGCAGCCTTGGTACACTGGTCCAAGCAGGTCCATGTTGGCCCTTGGAGTTTTACTCCCTCCTCTTCCCTGAGAAACCCCTCGGTGGCAGATTCCAGTGATGTCCCTGTGTGGTTCAGGAATTATTGTGAGGCCCAGTGGAGAGGAGTCCCAGGGAGATGTGGGATGTGGGACTAGGGGATGTGCAGGAGGCTGGTGACACTTCTCTGCACTTCACTTCTATGTGATGAGCACCACAGCAAGGTGGGCACAGCAACATCTGTTTCAGATGAGGGCTGGCATGTGAACTAGAGGGATTCATTGCGGGTGAGCAAGACAGACCTTGGGACAACAGCTATAGGAGATAAGGAAAATCTTTATCCTATGAACATAAAAACACCACCTCATCCCTCCATTTTTCATCTCTGACTCAAAATTTGGGGGCAAGACTTACCTCTCTTGACTCCAGTTGTCTGTGGTGCAACTGCATTCACATTAATAACCCTGCACACCCATAAACAAGCAATTCCAAGTAGCAGTCTGGTAATATTCTGGATTAATCTGGTAATATTTTGGATGACGACTTTGGGATCACCTGCCTTACCAATGCCTGTTACTCCGCACTGACTGTAAAGGGAGCCTACATAACCACTTAGACAAAGACTTCTGCTATATAACATAGCTCATCCCAAATGACTGCAATCCAGGGGTACTTCTTAATGATGGCATGACAAAGACAGAACCAGTTCTGCTCCATCTGCTCCTGAGCTGTGTTCCTTTGGACATTGGCATGTTTACAATAATTGTTGTTTCGCTACAGTGACACTGGGCTTGTAATAACACATTTTTGTGAAGTTTCACCTTGTCTCCGTTCAGAACACAAGTGCTGACAGCTAAACTATTTCCAGTGCTCAAGGACAGCTTTTAACAGACTCATGAGTGGACTTTAAGGATATCAGATGTAATCTAGTAGGTTCTCACTGGTT
Organism: Platysteira castanea; assembly: GCA_013397175.1. Lineage (NCBI taxonomy): Eukaryota > Metazoa > Chordata > Aves > Passeriformes > Platysteira > Platysteira castanea. The sequence goes on from VYXC01005985.1 coordinate 726,713, forward strand.
TGAGACAGTGCTGGATAGCAAATTTTTTGCTACATGTGTCACAATGCAGATCAGCAGCTGGTATTTTCCACTATGTTAGATGTGACTTTGGAGCAGGATCCTGCGTAGCATCATCAGGAGACAATCAGCCAGGCAGACTGCTCCGACTGCACTTCTGGGAGGGGGGAGACTTGAGATAAAGCCAGAGATAAATAGTATGCAGGAAGGATTACTCAGTGAGATTGCGGTAACAGTATGATGGAAGCTCAGTGGTGGCTGTACACCCCCCTGTGCATTAAGTGCTGTATTTTCACTTAGAGATGCCTTCTAGGTGATGATTTGGATATCACCAAAAATAGCACAAAACTATTGTGCTACCTTGTGTGTACTTCCTTGTGGTACTCTGTGTACATTCTGATGAGAAACTTATTCCTCAGGAATTCCTACTAGGGTCAAAAAGCATGTGAAGGTGGAAGATAGGTGGAAGACTATCGGATGCATTCATTGCCTAATGAACTGTCCAAAAGATTTCCCTTCCCCTGTGAGAGTCTTCTTCCTTTCTCCTATCACCAAGTATAGTTGAAGTTTATACACAGTTTATATGAAGTTTATATATTATAGTTTCTCCAGTGCTGGGCAGTGCGGTTCTCCAGCTAGCTCAAAATTCTCCACCTTGGATGAACAAAAGAATTGCCCGTAATATTTTCTCTTGAGTTCATAAGGACCATAAAGGCCTCTTTCCTGAGGTGCCTACTCATGCAGGTCTCATCACTGGTCCATAGTTCAGTTTTTCTCACTGCTCCCTCTAATACTCTTTCCAAACATTGGTTTTGTGCTCTTTGCTTGGGAGACTAAGAAAATTCAGAGCTCCTGGTCTTTCCTATTCTGGTTCATAAAACTACCAGGTTCCACTAACTTCGTTAGGCTTAAGGATGAATACTTTTACTTAACAGCAGCAGGCTGAAGTACAAGCTCAGAATGTTTTCCCTCCTGTGATGGGTATCTGTGCACCATGACACTGGCGATGTGTGAAACCCAATTCAAGCCATGACTGTGAGGATAGTGTAAAATGAATATGGAAAAAAGGAAGAAAAAAAGGCTCAAGTCTTCAGCCATATGGGTGGAGGAAATACCTATGATATCCTCACCAGTTTGCAAACATTTTCCCAGTTATCATATGGTGCCTGCATGAATCTGTCACCATTGTTGCATCAGTCAGCACAAAACTGTTGTCATTTCTCATGGTCTAGACAAAAGCCAAGGAGACAGCATGTAGGGAAGAGAGAGAACATGGCTATAATTATCCCAGGGAAGCTGGTTAAGAAATCTCCCATTGAAATGAAACTACTTTCCTGACACATTCTGCTGCATCTTTTCACCAGAACGTACAGGAAAATTTGGGGTGCTTCTGCCCAAGGCTGCTGAGAGGACCAGGATAGGGACACAAAAGCTGTTTGGACATCAACCAGACAGGACCCTCCTGGCTCTTCCTGGCTGAGAAAGGATGACCTGAACTTCCTCTGAGACTGTGCTGTGCTGTGCTGAACAGACTTAATAATTTGGGGATTTCACTTCTTTGAACTTCCCTTCTCTCCTTATTTAGACATGGCCACTGATGGGAAAGACCCACTGTTTATACTGGTGAACCCTCCAAAAACCCTGCAGGAAAAAAATCCCTGATTTTTACCATATTTTTGCTTTGTGTAGAGCAGAGGTAGCTGAGGTGAAAAATAAAAACACAGCCACAGAGAAGACAAAATGCTTTTCCCTAAACTTTTCAGATGGCAAATGCTCTGCTGTTTCTGTAGTGCAATCGAGTCACAGCTATAAATAAAAATAAGCAATTACACTCCGTGAATTCTCCAAATGAGAATACAAAGTTCCAGTGACTCTCCATATATCACTGAACTTATAACCAACTCTGCTATTTCATACCATAACATGGTTCACTGAATTAAAATATTAACTATCAGAAAAGAGAACTCTCACACTGATTCAGTGAAATAAATGTACTTTGGTTTTGTGGCTGAATCTTCAGTGATAGCACAACTTAAACACATCCTGTGTTTCTGGAAAGGCTGCAAGATCTAATCACCTAAAAAGTGGTGAAGGGAAGCTGGGAGCAAGCAATAACAGAGCCAAAGCCTCATTCAAATTGCACAGTCCACATGGTAGGATTGCAAAGTATAAATTTCACATCACCAGTACCCACCCATTTGAGAACAGACTGTGAGATAAGGGGCATATAAAAAGCTGGAAAGGAGAATACAATGCCAGAGATTCTTTACTGATGCCTGTATTGTACCAGTATAGTCACACCACTCATCTTGCCAGCAGGCTGGCTTAGCAGTGAAAATTAACACAGCAGTAAACTGAACTCATTTGAGGGTTTTTTGTTGTTCTTGTTTTTTGAGTGCAACATTTTATAAACTCTCATCTTCCGCGTTCTGCAATAGTAGATGTCAATTTTAAATGAGAACTGTCCAGGAAGAATCTACAGTTCATTTGGGCTTCTGAGAGAATGATGTCTTCCACACCGCCCCACACAAGCTGGGAGTTGAGGAAGTCCAAGCAGAAATTAGATGTCAAAAAAGGTTATCTGGTACTTATACCTAGGAAGTAAGCCATATTTCATCAAGATAAATTTTTTTGTATGAATAAATTTGTGTTGATAATTTTAAAAATATTACTGTCTCATAAACTGCTATTACAGTTATGACAGTGAAGGAGCGGCTCGTGGTACAGGCAGGAATTTGAACCAGTGTGTTTCAGCTGAGCTTCAGTTCTGGCTCCTCTTCTGCCATGCCTGGTCTGTCTGGTTCCAGTTCAGGCCAGAGAAGCTTAGCTGAGCTGGAAATCTTGGACTGTTTTGAAATACTCTCTGCTGGAAAGCAGAGGGAAAGTGACAGGAGCAGGATGACACGGTGCTCCTGGCAAGAAGAATGGAGTTCCCATGGCCACGAGAGGATGGACCGAGGCATGGATGAAGATGTTGCTCTGTAGACCCTCACTGAGACAAATGCTCCCCGTGCACAAAGGGCACGCCAGTTACCAGGGGTGGGCACAGCAACCTTTCCTTCCACCACCTCAGTGATGACATCAGGCCATAGCTCTGTATGCAGTAACAAACCCCATGAATATTCAACCTGGAACACGGGACATGTAAAGGACTTTCTCACAAATGCAAGAAAATTGCATTGCAACGATATTGCAATGCAGTCCTTAATTTTTTTCAGATTTGCAGGCCATCTTCCTCCATTGGAGCCCACCTCCAAACTCTTTTTGGTGTTTGACCAAGCTGACCTGGTGTAGAACCCAAAACAGGCTGTCACAGTTACAAGCAACCTGTGTGTTACAGGCATCTATGCAGATATCATCCTCTGGGAAATAAAACGTCATCAAGATTCCAAGTATGGAACAAGATTCAGCAAAATAGATTATCCAAGATATGAAAGCTGTTGCCACTCAAGCAATAGGTTACACTTTTCTAGACCATTTTCCACTGGCCATCATGTCAGCATTTGAAATTCAAATCACAAATCAAATTAATGATGCTTTACTTTATTTTACTCTGTTTCATCTTGGGTTTCTTCAATATCTTTTAAGAGCTGTTCAAAGACAGGTTTACAAACCTTAACACAAGATGGGAAAACCTCACTAGATGCAGTGATTCTTACCTAGAAATGAAACGCAGACTTTACAGAAAGTATGAAACTGGAACTTGCTGGCAGCTTCCAGTAGGGTTTTTGCATTGGCTGAATCTATGATCAAAGAACCTGTATAAACAAACTCCAGGAGTAACTCCAGGACATCCGCAGTGAGGTTGGACATGGCCAATTCCAGCTTCTCCCCGCTTCTACTGCTGTCTCGTGGTGACCTGGTAACAGCAGACAATTAAATTATGGACATTACACCATCCCCATTTTATTGGCATTTATTGATTAGTGAGGGCTAGAAAATCACTTTGCACCTCATTATATTTCTCCATTATTTTTGTTTACAGAACTGAAGAATATGAATTTTAAAATAACTGAACTTAAAAACTTTAACTGGATCTGAAAGAGAAGAGTCTTAAAGCAAGTCTTACAAAGAATCTGTTTATTGCTACTTTGCATTTTCATGCAAAAACAGTTGCAAAAGAAAAGGAAAGGAAAAGAAAGGAAAAAAAAGAAAAAGGAAAATGAATGATCCAACATTAATGAAAATGAGGAATGGGATTAGCTTTCAAAGGGAAACAATACATTTTAACGTCTTGGTTAACATCTCATCTTCTGTGCATAATATAACTGTGAAGGAAAAACCAGTCTCCAATTTCAAGAGAAAAGGTCATCCACTTTTTCAAGAATCCAGCACTGGAATAATTTCAGATGTCATGTGCACTTAAGGATGCATTTAAAGACCTTTTCATAAAAAAAGGTAATAAAAAAATACTAATTTCTATTTAGCTTGAACTTCTCAGCATGTTGTATTAAATTATAGATATGATCAATATGATCTTATGGTATACACATGTCCATATAAAATATAATATATGCTTATTCTAAAAATCTATTGTTCCCTTTTAGGCACTAAAAAAAGGAAGCCCTTCATGGCAATTGCTTTGAAAACTGAATACAAGACAAGCTAGACAGACAAAATGGTTAGAGCAAAGAAGGGAGAGGGGGAAAAACAACAACCAGCTCTGCCACAGGAAGCCAGCAGCCATCCTCTAGGAGTTTCATGACTGTGGCCTATGGTTTTTCCTGCATGAAGTGCTGAACAATTTGGGGATCAAAGTATCTCCTGCATTTGAAGTGTGCATTAGTGCTTGTGAAATTACTGAACAAAAAGAAAGTCATACTGAATTAAAGTAAGGGCCCAGTTCTTAATGCATGGCTGATGTGTCTGCAACACTAAAGACAGGTTACACCTGAAAGACAAAAGTGATGATAAATTTGGTAACATCGAGGAGGGGAGGGGAAATCTGTTGGAGTAAGAAAATAAACTCTTTTAATGGTTAGGACCATCCAGCACCTTCTCAAAGAAACTTGAGCTTTGTGTCTGCCACTGGACAGTCAACGTCTGCTCGCTCCAATTCTGCTCGAGTACTTGCAAAAGCCATTGCACGAGTGACACAAAACCGGCACACGATGCAGCGTGACAGATACGGACTGGCCAAAGCATCACTATTCACAGGCAACGCCAGCTTGAAGCATGAGCAAAGGCTGCCATGAGCACTACCAACCTCTTGGGTTCACACAGCTGCCTACAAAGGCGATGGTCAGACCTCTACTACCGTCACGGAAGAAAAATAGACAACATACGAGGTTCAGTTTTCTTCCCACACGACACCCCAACCACATGCCCCAACAACACATAAAGTTATTTGGGGAAACGCTTAAAATTTGAAGTGGATGCTTTGTAACTGGTCTTCCATTGATCAGCTCTGGTCAAGTCAAGGGCACAGTTTTAATTCTTATGAATCTCTGCAGAATCAAAGCTTTAAAGAGGTTTCATCTTCAATGGAGGAGCAGCTAGCAGTCCCTAATTTCAGTCTTCTCTAAAGTAGTGAACAGTGGTTACTCCCATTCACAGGAGGAAACTGAGGCAAAAGGAGACAAAATCACTTGCCTATGATCACAGAGAGTCAGGAGCAAACCAAGAAATTAAACCCCTTTTTCAAAATTCTGAATATTGAACTGTTCCTTTGCATGGCAACACAGGCATGTTAGACCCTATTCCACGTGCAGATGCTAAGATCATGACACCTGTTGTACCCCTACAAGCACAGAGATATGTATGCTACCCTGAATCCTTGTGCTTTATCACGCTCCCGTATTCTTTCTGAACTCTTGCATATGGATTCAATTCTGCATCCGAGGCAGAAAACCTTTGGTGGCAAAACGGAAGAGTTGCCATTTCCTAGATCCTCAAGAGGATGTGACAAAGTACCGGGTATTCCCTTTCTCACACTCACACCCCAGTAATATGCCCCATATCTGATTTATCTTCAGCTGTACGTACATCTGGTGCTGCACTCTGGGCTGTCAAAATACCTCTTGGTACCAATGCAATTCTTGCTGAACTGCTCCCAGAAGTGGTTTGTACCTGACAGCAAGCTCATTTTCACGCGGCCTGGTTAATAAACACACCACCTAAAATTTCAGGGAGGTTTGGAGGTATTCAGCAAGTGACAGAGTTGGGCTCTTTGCACTGTGGGAAGCCCTACCATAAGCAATTATTTATTTAACGCCACTAATTGCGCTGTGCTGGCGCTGGCTGTGGGAAGGACCGTGCGTGATCCGCTGGGAATTGCACAGTCGCACCCAGCACGGAGACCAGGAGGCACAAAGGAAAGGATGACGTGACACCAATGTCAGCACAGACACATACTCATGCTAGCAACAACTGCAAGCTGCTATTTTTCACAATAATTAAGTAATAATCTCTTTTACTTTGTAGTACACTGAGCAATAAACTGCTGCTGCAATTGATTAAATGCCAAAGAAAAGCTAAGGTGTTTAATCAATCACTAAAGCCACTTATGGCAAGTATAATACAAAGCTACAGAGATTATTGATATTACACAATGAGCCAGAAATGGGAAAGAAAATTATCCCTATTCCTGCTTCTGCAATGCCTTGGATGTGTTGTGCTGTTTTGCTTGTGCTTTCTAAGCAGCGAGCCCTTCGGCTCCACGTTTGGCTGGATCAAACACTGAGTACAGGTTGGATACAGCCTGCACAGGGAAATCACAGCTACCCTGGCTTCCGCACCAGGGATCTGGCTTGGTATAGGCTGCAGAATGGGCAGGGAATTGGCTGAAGCAGGTCCTAATGGATCAAAAATAAGTGTTTGAAGGAAGAGAAGAACATAATGTGGGGAAACAGACTGATGTGACTGAAAAGGGAAATTCCATAGCCTTCTTTATGAAATTATTTCAGTGAATTTGGTTGTAGCATCCCCCTCAAAGCCTGACTAAAGGTTTCTGTGTTCCTTGTTTTCACACATATTAGAATATCATATGCCCTGTGCATAATGATGTGCATAATTCATCTATTTGGGACAGAGTCTTCTCTCGGCTTCTCTAGAGGAACTGCAATGAAGTGGCTAAAGCTGTATTACAAGAATAGAATTTAGTCCTGTAAATGCATATGCAGTGGATTTGGGAAAATCTGTAGCAATATATAGAGCTGTTCCCCAAATAGCTCATCCTGTGTCACAACAGGAGGAGTTTTGTTGGTGACATCAGTAAATGCAAACATTTAAAGAAGTCTGTTACCAGAAAAGCCCTGACTTCCTGCCTTAAGAGCTGGGAAAAGTCACAGTTCTACCTGGTACATACACTCCTATTCCTCAACTCCTGGCACAAACATGAAGTGTTTTGGGGATTGAGAGCCTGCCTCCTTCATGTTTCAGTCTCACGTGAAGCCAGTCAACGCACCCTTATCGTCCATGGACATCATTAAATGTGGCACATTCTGCTATTTGCCTGGCGAACTCTAAAGTTTAAACAGAATGATGTCATTTTATTGGCCTTGTAATCATTGCTCATATTATAAAGGTCACACATTTCACATTGTGGCAGAAAATCAATAGCTCTCCCAACAGCCTCTGGGGGAAAAAGTTTTGCTTCTGAAGAATAATATATAATAAACAATTTTCGTCCTTACTTTATCATGGCTATAATCTTGGAGAAAAGCTACAGTAAAAATCTGGCAAAGGCTGATATATAAACTCATTAAAATTGGGAAGTGATTTAGAACAGGACTTTTAAAAAGATTTATCTTGAGCTAAACAGCAAAGAGATTTGTTTAGGTCTACATTTAAACAAGCTCCAAGAGTTCTTTAACAGCTTAATTTTATGGTAGCTGTTGGGGAATTCTTTCAGATTTGCAAATCATGTATTTCTCCAGCAAGGTGATAGACCTGAGCAACGTGCAGGCAGAACTGAACCTGCAGATAAGCAGGAAGCACAGATATACTCTGAATGGGTAAGGGGGCAGCTACTGAAAAATATTCTGCATTGTCTGGAATAATTAAGTCTAACAAAATCAAGCCAATGCCTTTGAACATAGTCTGGCTACTTATCCTTCAACTTAATTGCTTCAACTAGAGAAGACAAAGGCACAGGGAACCCTTTAAAGCAAAACATGGCTTGATTACACTCTCAAATAACAAAGCAGAATCAGTGTCCCTTTCTGTTAACTAATATATAGGAAAGAGCAAAAATGTTTAAATACTTGATAGCAAGAAAAGTAACCCTAATACCTCATCTGCAGGATCTAGTAGTGGAACTGACAAAAGAAAAAGTAGAGAAATTTACATTTTTTGGTATTCATTTGCCCTTGAAAATCATTTCCAAACATGTAATACACACAGACAAGAATCAGCCGTAGTGCTTTCATGCTTAATAGTGATTCAACTGAAGTTTTCTGCATCTTGAGTTATAAATAGATGTGTATCTATGCATTTTCCCTGCATTATTTGTATCAACACAGTCCCAAAACAGAATGTCTGTGTGATTCTGTTCAAAACATTTAATAGTGAGATGCCTTGATTTGCGAAGCCACATTTAGAGTCTGGCTAAAGTAGCTGTGTAAGTGAAACACCGCAAGCGCATCAATTTGTCAATTTATGGACAGCGCTACCGCCTCTCATTCAGCCTTCCCTCATGGTTTGGATATGCTGCCTTTAACTGGCTTGCAACATTATTTTGACTGAGTAATGGTTTGGCTACAGCTTTACTCAATTTTAGATCAAATACAAAAAGCTACCTATACCCGGTGCAGATGCCAGCCAACGCTCTGTTTACAAGCTACAGTCACAAAGTCAAAACAAATTCTGGATGTTCAAAATGGAGCCATCTGCATGGAATAAACATGAAAAATGTGAAACACTTTATGCAAATGTACATTACTGCCTAGGAACAGTTGGTTCAGCTTCCGCCCAGGCTGCCTGGTTGGGAACAGGAGGACTGACAGAGTTTGTGACACCTATTTACATTCGATGCCATATGACTCACTGTGCGGTAGACTCAGAGGTATGACGTACATTTAAGCTTTGTGCTCCAAAAGGGCACTGAAATAAATGATTATCTTTTAAAATAAAGACACATTTAGAATTGTTATTTGTGATCTTTCCCTGGACAAGTGGGACTCAGTGTATATCTTTTTTCTTTTGCCTCTGCAAGGTCCCTCTGTGATCCTACCGCCACTACCTGCTTCTCCCGGCAGGAGACAGCAGAAAAGAGCTAGCTCCATAATATAACCTCAATTTTCTTCATATTTCACTCAGAATCTATCTTGAAGAAATAGGAAAACACACTCATTTTGGTAGTGTAATGAAAAACAATTGTTATCTTTGACTATTTATGGCTCAGGGTCTCATACAACTCAGGGATCTGAATCTCATCCACTAAAAGCACGTGTTTGAGCCGATGGGAGGCTGCAGGATTGCTAGCAGCAGGCAGGATCTCCAGCTCCACCCTGGACTGAGGAAACTGAAGCCCCTGTTTTGGGGCCGGTCCCTCCCTGCATGGACCAAAGCACTGGCCTGTCCCATCACCCAGCTGGCTGCCTTTTGACCTCTCCACCCCAACGCCCTTCCAAGGATTTGCCCTATCAGCTCAGCATGCTGATCTTGTTGGCTTGTTTTCATAATTAGGAATATAAATGTTTACCCTACAGTAATTGTGTTCCCCTTATAAGAGAGCAACATATATTCTACCAAGATAGACAGGATAATAAAAAAAGTCAAATTAAATCGCTTTGTTCCCTGGACAGTATTTAGGACTCCAGAAAACAGGAAATCCAAGATTTTCATGTAAGATGAAGCACTTAACCGAAGAAAAGCTACTGCTTTTTATCTCTGTCAAAATATTTTGATTACCAAAGAAAGGACTCCAGACTGGGATAGACAGCTTCTCATGGGGCTTTAGAGTCTGTTAGCTGTGTGCTCATTAGAAACTGCTGTTCAAGTCGACACAATTTGGACTGAACATCTTGTTTATTGTGGAACTTTAACTTTCTACTTTAATCCTTAAAGAACTGAAACTCCAGGCAAAGACGAGTGCAATGATGCTGCATCTTAACTGTCCACTATTTGATTTTCCATGGTCTTCAGAGTCAAAACCCATATGTCTGTGTATCTTGGGAGAAGAAAAAAGAAACTTTGTTAAATTATAGCCAACCTTCAGCTACATACAGATCAGACACAGCACTCTACATGGGAAGTTGTATTTTGTACTGAATATCTTGATTTATCGTAATTACGTGTACACGAGATATAAAAGCATAGATGCCCAAACATACAACATCTATTCCCATGACATGCACCAAGAAACATGTGCATACTGAGGTAATAGGTTATTTACTGAGTTATACAAGTTTATGCAGCTGCAAGGTAATCAATCATGTAAATGATGACAGGAAGGGACATTTATAGAGCAACATCATTGCAATACGTATGTCATAAGGCACTGAATGTTTTATTAAACAGGATTAAAAAAAAATAAATTACACCCCAACATTGCTTCTCCTTTGGAATTGTTTTATCAGCTCAAAATGTATTAACTTGCAAATCTCTGCTTTCGTTATTCTATCTTGTAGATAAACATTATCTTTGAGCCTCAGTCACTATCCATCTGTCTCATGAGAGAAGAAAACATGTACTGTAACAGTGCTATTGTATGATTACAATGAAGAACTACTAAAATCACAAGATTAAATAAATTATATTGTTTAAACACAGGCTTGCAAATTCATCAGGAAAATTTACCTGACCAACAAATCCATTTGCCCAGTTTTTATCAGGATGTTGATACAAATAATGTTCCTTGTTCCAGGCAAACAAAATCTGGCAAGACTAGTGTAACTTATTAGGGTCAAATGCTGCTGGTTTGCACCTGCTCTATCAGAAGAAAATCAGGAAAATTAATGGCTGTGAGCTCGGGCACGCACCAGCAGCTCCTGTTAATTCACCATCACAGAAATGATCATTACAAACCAAGACGAGCAATGGGATTAAGAGCAAACGCTTTTGTTCACGGACAACATGGCCAGAATAAAATAAAGCAAACAAAAGAGCCACGTTTCCTATATACCCTTAATGCTATTCACTGATGGAACACAATCTAAATGCTCAGCCGGGACCATTTCTAAAGGCGGGATCAGCGGCAGCCTGTAACGCTACAGTGTCGGAGATCACAGTCAGAGGCACAAATCTGGCTCCCTGCTGAGATTTAAGAAAGAAGATGACGAGTTTGAAGATGCTGGCTTAAACGACTGGCAAGTGAATGAAGAAGTGAATAGCAAGTGCCCTTGGAAGAAGAGTGTTTCATGACCTAGACTTTTGCTAGGGACTGAGAATAAACTGCATCTTGCAAGACTAGTGGAGAAGCAAAAAAACTGGGCAAACTTATTAATAGTGTGAGATCTAACTTGTTTGCAAGTATCTCTGGCAGCCTAATTCAGTGGCAAACAACCTGGGTGAGAGCTACTATTTGTTAAAGGTAAATAAAAGATGCAAGCAGGTTCTGGGGGATTATATAGGAAGGAAGATTAAAAGCAAGTTGACAGAATAAAAAATTTATTCTCATCAAACTTAAAACTCAAGCCCTTACCCAACTCCTATCTGATTTCTTTTAATGATATTTTTTACACCATCAAAAATCAGCTTAGCACAGAGCTGACATGCAGCTAATAAATCTATATCTTAGGAATGTGGTGAAATTTATACAAGTAATTATCTAGGCAGTCTATCTAAGACTCTTTCTCATCATTGAAATGTCTAGAGGGAAAACAATAATAAAATAATGATAACCACGATTATTATTTATTACTACAACTATGATTATGGCAGTGCCCAAAGATCCCAATCAGCATTTCAGTAATTAGAGTTAATTCTGTCAGGCACTGGTTCTTTCTCCTTCAGCTACAGAGTGTTGCTAGTGCTTTTCTACAGTATTTACAGATCCAGAGTCATCAGTGAAAGGCATGACAGAACATCACCTGTGGCCACAGTATGGGCAGGAAAAGGGCACGTGGCTCTTCTCACCCCATCAGTCCCTGCCCACCCACACTGCAGAGAACTGTTCTGAGTATTTCAGGCACCAAATTTTCAGGCACTTTCAGGCATTTTCAGGCACTCAGCACTGTGCAAGCAAAAAGAGGGCACTACGATCAGATATCATAACCTGGTCATATTAATTAAATTCATTATCCCAATCCAGCAGTGGCTAATTCTTGATGATATAAATGAAAGGAGCGAACTACTGATCCCTGGAGCTACCTACAAGCAAGTAGGAGTTGGAGATTTGATTACCCTTGTTTTAGGGCAAGACTGGCTTTTGGAATTGGCTCAAAAATGACAGTTTTCAAGAATGAGTTTGAAATGTTCTCCATGCCATGGAAGTTTTTCTTCTCTGTTGCTTTTGATTCATTTATCTTGAACTGCACCTTGTTAGGTAACTGTTCCCTTTCACCCCTAAATTTTAACAGAGTTAAGCCTAGGCACGGCTGTGAGATGTAAGTAAGTACAGGTAGGTCACCCGCACCAGCATTTTATGAGATGTTGTATGACATCTGCATGACTTGTGGGTGGGTACACCTGGAGCAAGAGAGGTGATTAGTCTGTCATTCCTTGGGTAAGATTTGCAGAATTTGTGGTTTAAATCTAGAAATTACGGGAGCAAGAAGCCCCAGCTACAGTAAACAGAGATGCTGTCAATGAGGGAGAGGAGTGAGAGGTTCAGGGATCTGCTCTGTGCCTCTGCGAACTGCTGCCATTACAGGGCAGCAGCTTAATTTCTGTGCTGCACCTCGAGGCCTGAAAATGAGCCTTTCTGTTCTCCTTGCCAGGGTTTTTCTTCAGAATAGGGCACATTACTCTGCCCCTCCTTTCAGAGCAGCATCCAGCCCAAGCCACTCACCCTCCTAATCCACAGCCATGCTTGTGGGGCTGGAAACAGCCAGGCTGTGACACCTGCAGTGGGTTTTGTGGCAGCACAGAACACCACTGAATATTTGTAAGCTGCCATTCATTTATGTAGAAGACCATACATTTTTGCTTGATGAAAACATGTTTTCCAAGGTCTGGCAGCTGCAAAATTTGAAGCCCAGCAGGGAGCTCCGAGGGGCGGGCGGACGGCTGCCCAGGCACGCAGAGCGAGCGCAGCGCTCACAGACACGGGCCACCGAGAGCAGGGAGCTGTGTGCTGTGCCAGGATCTGGTGCCCAACACACAGCAATTATCACTGCCTCGTTAAAGAGGAAAACCTTGTCCACAGCACAATTTACACTTGTCCCCTGGCAGTAAAGGGTGAAGGATATTTTACACTCCCAGGCGACCTCCTGTTCTCATGGTTTAAATGGTTTTACAGAAACCCCTGGCACTCTCTCTAGGAACAATGTACATCTCCTGGCACCTGAAACAAACATCCTATCTTTAACTCCCTATTTCTGTTTTCAACTACATGTTATAGTTTGTTTCCACATTCATTCTGTTCTACAATGGAGCTGAAGCATGCAGATGTGGAAATGTTGCCTGTTCCTCTCGCAGAGTTAACAGCAAGATTCTTAATAAGCAGGAAAACATGAAGGGGTCACCAAGAGTAGATTTTTCTTTCATCTGCTATTTCTCATTTTGGGCTTTTTAGAATGTAAATACAAACCAGACAGTCTGTTTTCCAGACACCTAAATGCTTTTGCAGTTTTGTCAGGCTGCTTCAGATGGATAGTGGCAGGTTTCTCTGTTGTGCATCCAAATGCTCCCTTTCCACACAATGGTGTAAAATGCAGAATGACATCTTTGTCTTCTGCGTAGGTGTAAAGCAAGAGGAATTTGGTATTCTCACCCTAAATGCTTTACTTGTCCTGCCCTGCCTTCAAGCCTTCAGAGAGTATATACAGCCTCACTCTAGGAAAAAAAACAACAAACAAACCAAAATCTGAAGACTTGAAAAAGAGGCAAGGTATTGTGGAAAAGAAATTTGGCCATGAAGTCACTTGCTCTGCTTTGTAGAAAAAGAAGGATGAACATAGCATGGCCAGATTACAATGCATCCAAAATACTGCTTCTTGTGACAGAATCTCTCTGTACATGTGACTTACTGCTCTGTGCCAGTGAAATCAGGCACCCAAGATGACTTAAAGATTAGAAAGCATCATTAAAATCTAATCTTGAAAAGATAAAGCTTGTAGGACAAGATCTGTGTATCTTAAGTAAATGACCAGAGAGAAGTCTACTTGTAAAAGCTTGCTTATAAAAGCAAACATTTTGGCCAAGAAGAGACTTTTATGTCAAGTGCTTCCTTTTAATAATGTCATATTTAGTATAGATTCTAGTACTCTGGGTTAAGAAGAAGAAAGCAGCAAATTAAAATGTTCCGGTGAAACATTTCTTTGTTACAGAAATACCAGAAATTCCATTTATTCAGCAGCTGCATTTGTCTATCCCAAATACAGCTGGGAATAAAAAAGATGGCTCTTGATGAGATTTTCCATTTGTTCCTTCCTCCCAGAACACACGCACTCACACACACCCACGCATCCACCTTCCACCATTTCTTCTAGGGCAGATACAAAAACAGAGCTCACTTCTTTCCTCCCCCAAACCAAGAATGTTTTAAATAAGAAAACCTGTGAACTGCAAGAGGCACATTTTGGAGATGGGTTTTTTGATAGATCTGGATATGTTTTGTTTTTTTTTTTTTCTGTGTACACATGCAAGCATAAGTATGTGCCATTAAGAACAACACTCGTTTCCATAGGAAATCACCCATGTCCTATTAGTCAACTATGATTCAGGTTGGGTGACTGGTCTTTCTCTCTGGGTCGTGAAAAATGAGCATTTCCAGAAGGCAATTCATGCTATTTATCGTAAGGTGGGATGTATTGTCCTGCAGACATTCCCATCTTTCCTCCCAACTGCAGAGAAGTCTAGACAGCCAGCTTAGGCTGGACTCCTGAGGGAAGCAATGGCACGCCCATCATAAGTTCACTGTCTATGCCAATCACCCTCTCTTTTACAGTAAAGGGGGACGACCTCTTCCTTCACCTCATCTCTTAGACACTTATTTTGTGGGGAGAGGAGTTGCCTCTTGGACAGGTCTGTCTCCCTCTCTGCAGATTGTAGCAACAGTCGAGAAGGTGAGGTTAGACCCAATATGTCTTAGATGCCAACCGTATGTCTTAGATACCATTACCTAATGCGAGAGATAAGCACCTCTCACTGGTCCAGGGGACCTGCCTGCACATAGGAACGTGAATTACGAGAAAAAGATCCTTCAGGAACCCTTCAGGGTTCTTATCTTCATTGTCTGTACCATAAATTAAGCCCTTGTTTGACATGGCTGATTCCATAAGCAGCAAAGTTGATCAGGCTGGAGCCAGTGTGGTTGGTGGCACACTCAAAATATGTAAGATGGCTTTAGGGGACAGAGCCCCAGTCCAGCTGCTGTTTATCATCCATGTTCTGCTGAAGCCCTATACTGCAGGATCCATATCCTGTATGGATCCCCACCCTTCCCCTGAATCTCACGTTCCTCCCTTCATGGGCACAGTCATGGGGAGCAGGTATCAGCAACATTTCACACCTGCTGTTCCTAATACACCCAATCCTTCTCAGGTGATTTTGCACTGAAAAGAGATTTTTTTCCATGGTCAGTTGCTCTTGAAAGGGAGATGAACACCAAGTCTTGGTTTAGGCTCGAGTGCTGTGCAGCTTCTGACAGGGATAACCTGTTTCCAAAATAGGTGCCTGGTATGGCGCTGAGCTCAGGCTCAGGACTGGATTAACCCAAGCTCAAAAGGGCTCATATATTTGAAAGATAAAACACATGGAATGAAGAATTTTCTGGATGAGGAGCAGAATGCTCAGCACAGGATTAGCCATTTTCTGAGAAACTAAAGGGGTTTCAAAGTGCACTCTCATTACCAAATTTGTTTAGTAAATAACTTTAGAATTGTTTTGGACAATCAAACCTGCTTATCATCTTTTTATCAGTGCAATAAAAACAACATATTTTCTTCCCTGCTATGACTAATTCTCATCAAATAGCCTTCCTCAAGATGAGCAATAACTCTAGTCTTATTATGTTTTTTATCTGTATTTTGGTTTTATTTTGAGAAGGAAATAATTGATCTTATTTGATTTTGAACATTTCTCTTTTATTCTTTTGAGACACTACTTGCTATTCTACCATCAGATACCAACTTGAACACACAGTGGAATCAATAGCAGAATATGAGGTTAATAATAACCAGCCTGTGGCAAATAATAAGCCGAAGTAAATACTTTGAAAGATTCTATTTCTGCATGTTTTGATAGATGTACATAGCACCTTCATGAATAGATCTTCCTATTGATGTTTCTGGTGACACATTGGTGCCTTTGGTTGGAATGACATTAGGGTTTAACCCTGGCTTGCACTGATTGAAATGGCCTTTCTATTATATTTAATATAAAGAGATCTCTTTTATTCTTTAAGAAAAACTGCCATTTTTTTGTTTTGATTTCTATAATAACACAAGGAGTACAATATAAATCACATAAAGCTTTAAGTGCTGTCTCAAAGGAGCTGCTAACAAATATCATAGAGGATTCTAGATGTATTGTATCTATAAACATTCTAACTCCATGAACCATAATGATTCTGTATTATTAAGGGCATGATCCCACAAAAAATAGAGTGCCTCTTGCAACTTGAGCCCTTGACTTCCATGGGGTTTCAGAAAGGACAAGGCTTTACACTGCAAATATCCTACAAAAAGCAAGTCTTTAGAAATTCCACCCCATAGCCCTGAGTTTATTGTCTTGCAAAGACACATTTGCTGAGTTTACAGGTGAGTATTTTTTTGCTCACCTGACAGTTTCGCAAACTCAACCTGACATCAAGCTGAATTTTTTCTTATTCAAGCATCATCATCAGTAATAAAGGTATTTTTGCCTTGGATACACCTGTGCAACTCCATTAGCCTTTATCAAGGTAACATGTGTGCAACTGAGGTTATATATGGAAGACAACTGGGATGGAGAGACCTGATGGTGGACACAAATTGACCTCTGGAATATTTATTGCTGATGATGATGTGAAAGAAGGCAAAAAGTGGTGAGTTTAGCAAACAGGCTAAACCTTGCACTGTTTTTCTCTTGTAATGCATCCAAGCCTTATGTGGGCAGCTGAAAGACAATACATGCTGAAATCTAGCCTTTTTCTTTCACAAAATCTAGGGTTTTAATTTTTTTTTTATTGTTTTAACTAGGTTCATAACAGAGCAGTGCTCAATCTAAAGTATATCTGCATTCAATAACTAAATAATAAAGCAGCAAGATTTGTCTGTGTGCTTCTAGAAATAGATGCTGCCTGGTGACTTCTGCACACGAGCAGATGTCTTCACAGCAAAATCCAAATGACAGTCTTTGGACAGTCAGTGATTTGATTTCTGTAAGTTGGTTCTAAGATTTTTCTTTTCCTGTAGACTCTATTCTTTATCACCCTGAAAAGCATACACTGTAGCCTTAACAATTAAATAATAATGAGCAGACAGAAGAGAAAGGACAGGAGAGACCTGGCATAGCTACTGCTAGCAATCATTAGATTTACAGAGGGTAAAAGACATGCTTCCTAGGCCAACATATTTTTTATGAATAATTGATAAGGCAGTCAGTACAGTTATATCATAGAAATGTAATATATATCCATAATTATAGAACCAGCTTTGTGCAAAAGGACACAATACACTGAAAGGAGATACCAGCCAATATGCCATCCTGAAATAAAATACAAGTCACTATTGTGTTAGTTGGCAAAATTTAAGTACAAGATTTGAAGCAAGCAAAATGTTCTTTAATCCCATTTTTTAGCACAGTCCAGGCTCAGTCTGCTCAGGAAAATACTGCAAGGCAAAATCAGCAGCTGCATTAATTTGCTGATGATTGAGAGAAAAATGAAAGTTATCCTCGTGGTTTTTTTTCTCCCTACTTGCTACTCTAGCTTACTAATAATACAAGAGTACCAATTTATTCCTATGCAAGTATATGAAGCATACAAATTGAAAAATCAATGTAATGGAAAAAAAAAGATTATCATGCACTGTTTAGAATCAATCAGCTAGAAACAGAGGGGGGAAAATGCGAAGGTGGAGACATGATGTTTAGAAAATGTACATACTGTACCTACCCTAAACTGGAGTGTTTGTATGAAAAAGCTACTGTTAGTCCAACATGCAGACTGAGCTACATTTTGACCAGAAAATCATCTTATTTCCAATCTTTTCTAGAGAAATTAATCAGTTGTCTTTTCTCCTTTTAAAAGTCCCCAAATAATAAAAATATCAATCCCTTTGCCCATAAAAGCCACACAAAAGCATGTAACAAAGGTTTCAGGGTGAAGGGATTACAGTACTCCAAATGCTTTATTTGCACGATGTCTCAGCACCGTTCACCTGAATGCTGATGGCTTTTTGCAGCCCGAAGCACAGACTTTTGTCGTGTGTGACAGAGTCCCTTGCAAACATCGACAGCAGCAGTTTTTAGTTGTGGACTGAATCACCATTAGCAGTGGAGTTTAAATCTTAGATCTCTCAGTGGTGGAACACTTTCTTCAGCCAAAACCAGCCTCTACTCATCAGAAATAATTACACTGTACGAATCAGATGTGTAACAAATGGATCTGAGTCTCAGTTTGGAAATACATTCAGAGGAGGTGGAAAGAATGGCTACTGGCTCTGTGACAGGAGATTCAATCTTCATAAACCTGCAAGAGAGGGGAGGAAAAAAAAGCGACACAAATGCGCCCTACAAAAGAACAGAGCAGATCACAGCTGGAAGGAAGGCAAACCTTTTAATCAGGTCCTTGAAATACAAGCTGCAGGAAGCTAGAACATTTTGGTGGACTTCAAACTCTTTGCCTTCAACAATAATTTTCAGGTCTGTAAACTCTTTCGCTCTGCGTTGCTGGTTCAACTCCTTCAACATTTCTGCAGAACAGAGAAGACAGACAGTGCCAGGGTTCCCATTAAGAGTTTTTTATTTTTACTTTTTACTTTTCATTTTCTTTTTTTTTTTTGTAAAGAAGTAGAGAAACAGGAAACAATTGGTATTTTTGTTGGTAAGATTGGCTCAACACAGACAGTCAGAAGTTACAAACATAACATATTAAAAAAAAAGAAAAAGAAAAAAGCAGGAACCAGTAGGTCTAAACAACTGAAATATATATACACAGAAAAAAAGCAAAAACAATTCCTAAATTTGGAAGGGTTAAAAATGAAAATAAAATATTTCAGCATTAGCAAATCAGAAACACAGAGAATGCATTATCACAGAAAATTTAAAATAATTTGTTATAACCAAAATCAAGAGCTAATGAATTTCTATCCAAATGGAAATAAGTTTTGAACATACTAGAATAGTATTAGTAAAAATGGTATTATGATGCAATATGAATTGGATATGGGTCAAAATAATAACACCACAAGACCTGCAAAAATAACTTATCCTTAACATAGCAAAAATGTGCTAAGCCTCTCAGTTAACAGAATAAAATAGCACTCCTAAATAATATATAAATTACAGTGCATAAAAAATTAGCTAAATTATCAATGCACCTTGCAATATACATCAGCTATATAGACTACAATTGTATATATTTCAGAATTAGCTTAAAAGCATCCTTATGATAAAAAATAATCTCATGCAGAGAATAAATTACTGCCTTTTATAGCAATTCCCATTTTTTGCACTCCAAGGATTTTTACCATCACAGCATTTTTATTTTTTAGCCTTCAATGGCTTCATTTACAGCAACAATCAACTTTCACACATCATGAAAGAATCATAATGATTAAAATAACCTATGAAAGTGTTTCCATCCTGCAATAAAGCACCTACCTTGTGTGATGCCTCCTTTTATAGAGCCTACTGGTGCTAACAGAATGAAATGATAGCATGCCACGTCTCCATGTGGGAATGTGAACTACTAAGCAACCTACATGTTTTATATGCTGCCTGGACTTTTAAGGCTAAGACTTCCCTCCAACTTTGCAGACCAAAGTGGCTATCAAGATGAATAATATACTTTTCACCTGGGCAATAGCCTGGCAGTTCAGAAGCCGGTGATCAAGTTGACAGAAGAGCTGATTTTAAATACTAAAGGACTTTGGGTTTATTTTATGTTTGCAATAGGTCAAGGTTCTCATTTCCTCAGTGTAACACCCTGAACACATTCCTCTTCAGACAGATCTGTAAATCAACAACAGTTCCTTACATGGAGTCCTTACATGAAGTAAAAGGGACCTCAAGGGTGTGTAACTCTAACTGTGCTCAAAGCTACTGTCAGGCTTGAGCAAGAGCTGCCAAAGCACTGCCAAAGGATCTTATGGTGAAACCCAGACCCAAATAATCCCTGTGTTCTCCTGCTTCCCCCAAGGAAACTCAACAGGAATCATTTCAGCAAAGCACTAGTATTTAACGACACAAAAGCATGCAAATATACAACTGTTTCATGAAAAGAAATTGAAGCTCTCCCAAGCCCCAACAACTGTGGTGCATATTTTTCAGGCCTAAGTAAATAAATGTCACCTTGCACATTTATGTCTATTTAATGGAAACACAGTAGTGTCTGAAAGGCTAATTATTCTGGGCTGAAATGGG
Organism: Platysteira castanea; assembly: GCA_013397175.1. Classification (NCBI taxonomy): domain Eukaryota; kingdom Metazoa; phylum Chordata; class Aves; order Passeriformes; genus Platysteira; species Platysteira castanea. The sequence goes on from VYXC01005985.1 coordinate 747,323, forward strand.
TCAGTGCTCTCCAGAGAGCAAGCAGATCATTAGAGAGGGCACAGAAGTAACAGCAGGCTTTTGTCAGATCTATAATAGGGGAAAATAAACCACTCTGTCCTGTGGGTGCTATAGTAGGTACTATTTTTAACAAATTCAGCTGAGGTAAAGCACAATAATACATTCTGAGCAAAACCTGAAATGGGATCTGAATGTTCACTCCTGTGCGGGGAATATCAGGCTTTTGCTGGAGGTGCGATGCCTGAGATCTCACTGCACAATGAACATTTTGGGCCTCAGCTGAAGACCAAGGATGGTTTGGGCACAAGGGGTGTTCTACTTGACTGATGGCCAAAGTGACTGAGGTGTCTGGTTTCCAAGGGACAGCACCAAGTGTTTTATCAGTTGCATATATTTGTGGAGGAAGCATTTTTCTATCCCTTTTCACATAGGAACAATTTTTTCCCTTTTTCTGTCTTGGTCCATTTCCCCACTTTCATTCACAGCAACACCATTTTCCTCACACCAATTTTCTATCATTTCATGTCTTAAAGACTGTTACTTTTCCCTCTAAACTTTCTGATACTCTCTCCCCTTTTCAAATTTACCCAACCACAGTCCTTCACCCCCATTTGCACTCTTCCTAAGTTCCTATTCAAGTTCCATTTCTCTTGTATCTATGACTTTACAACCTTCCTTGCAGAAGCCTTTCAGGACAAGGGCTCCATCCATGACTAAGTCATACAAGTCTAAGATTACCCTTACACAAAGGGTCAATCTCCACCTCACCTCATTCCATCTCCCTCTTTTAAAGCTCATGATCAATTATTATAGTGTTCAAAGGGCACAACTGTATGAATAGCAACTGCACAGATGGATCCTGTGCTTTAGCACAGGAAAGGAATGGAGAGGAAAGAGGAGAGGAGAGAACAGGACAGGACAGGATAGGAAAGAGATTTTAGTTATACTCTTGAATGGGCTGGAGGTTTTGGGAAGTGAGTTCTGGGTAAGCAGGGTAGTATAGATCATCCTTGAGCTCCTGACTGTGGCCAAGATTACTGAAAAACAAGACACAAAGCTCAGCCACTGCACCTATTGATGATGTGCTCTCTGTGCTGCCTCCAGTACTCTGAGAGCTGGTTTGAGCATCTTAAGTCCCCAGACAGCTCCCCCAGCTAACGGGCTTATTATTTGGACTTGCTGAGCACCCTTTAATTACACTCAGTCCTGGGCACAGCTTCTATCTATGCTCCTCACATACTTGAATGTGCTTTATGCTGCATGCATTCTTTAAGGGATGCAAACCAGAAAACAGGTCTGGAGCAGTGGTGCAATTTGGCTCATAAAAACCCAGAAATGAGAACAAGTTCTAATCAGAAACTGAAACTCCTTTTTCCTACAGGAGAGGAAAATTTGGAGGCTGTGATTCCCTCCTTGTTCCCCTAAATTGCTATAGTGCTGTCCACAGAGAGATGACTATGAACTGTCCTGAATTTTTGCATCTCAGTATCTGAAGTAGAAAGAGGAGAGGCAGGTGGAGAGGAGAAGGAAGTCAGGAGACTGCATTGATTCATCGATCTTCCTCGCTCAGGCTCCTTTGTATTACTAAATAACTAGCAGGCATTAGTATTGGACACAAGGTTATATCAGAATGGGCTCTCATTCTCAGAGTATTTGTAATGCTCACACTGTGCTTAGCCAGGCATTAATGATTTATGAGGACTCAGGATGAGTTGCAAAACAAATTTTTTCACCAGGTAATAATGCCTGCCGATGAGTTGTAAAAGAAGAGACAGCACAGTGCAGTCCTGGCAGTGAAAAATGACCTCAGCTGTCTCCTGCTAGTCCCTCTTCTGGGCTCCTCCTAATTTTCAGCATTTCCTCCAACAAATGGCATTTCCTGAAGCCTTCAAAAAGGGATGTGATGGGAATTTCCTACTGGTTATTTATTCCTCTTGTTTCTTTTTTCTAACAGACTTCATTTTATTTGTTTGTTTTTTTTTCCTCATTTGACTTTTTGTTTTTGTAAGAGATCCAGGTAAAAGTGAAGTGCAAGGACAGTTAAGGTGTAAGGTTTCAGCAGGGTGAGCACTGATGCTCCTTCTCCTCAGTGAATCACAGCCAGTGCCTAGAGCAAGGGATTTTCCCTTTCTGCCACAGGTGCACATGCACACTGGAATGAGAGAAACCAAGCCAGTCCTTTCTGCCTCCTTCATCACTGGTGATGCTAAGCCATTCTCTGTGAAAGACTGGTTGATACCTTCTTCATAAAGAACTGCACAATAGACACCCCAAAATCACATGAGCTACATAGTGGCTGAACCTAAAGGGGACTTGACCTGAAACGTGACACTGAACATCTCTGTGGAGCTTTTGAAAGGCAGCACTTTCTGTCTTGCCATTATCAGCCTTGGTATCATTGCTTGGGGCATTTAATATAATTATATTGTGGGTCCCAGAGACAATATATGTCAGAAGGTGTAACTGACTTTCCTCAGGTCAGGAACAGAGCCAGGAAGAACTCAGAAGCTTTGATTCTTGGTCCCCAGCTCCAGCCATCGCACCACCTTTTCTCCCTCTTAATTAATGGACAAATTACAAATTAAACTAAAGAGCCCATAAGCCTTGGATCAAATACAGGACCAAGCACAACTGTGTCATAGTGTAGATAAAGTAAAGGGAAAAGAAATTATATAGTGAGTATTTTTCTAAATTACTTATGATCAGAAATAAAAATGAACAAGGAACTTATTCCCAAAGTTTATTTATTCTGTATTTTAAGCACAGTGGAGACTGGATACTTAAAGACCCTCTCTAATGCACATTCCCCTGGCACAATGGAAGCTCTCAGGTTTCTTTCCATTTTTAATAAAGAACTCTTTACTTAAAATCTAATAGATAAAGCTTTAAAAGGGGGCAGCAAGAGCTAAAATAAAATAAACCATAAAACATGGAAGAAAGATTTTTGCAAATAGCTTTTTAAAAAATTTACTTGGTAAAACTAACCTCTTATAAAATTGCAAAGGGTAATTGATGGAACATCACTAATTGGGCTTGTGAGGAATGTGCAAGAGACCAGTGCTTGCTCACACAGGCTCATGCTTTTATGACTGGGACAGAAAATGTGGGAAAGCCAAGAAAAGTTACTAGGAGGAAAATCCAATTACCTTCTTCCCTGAATAGATATGGAGATTAATTCCCAAGGTTATGCTCTAGTTACGCAAAACAATAATTTTAACCATTAAGTGCCAGCACCGCCCACACTTGCTTATTTTGATAGTGGTAGAGCATATGTAGATACAAGGAACTACATCATGAGGCAGAAGATCTGGAGGAGTCAAACTGGAGCTATGAGTGACAGGAAGGAGTTTACCATGGTGAACCCTTCCTGTGTGAACCACACAAGAACTCAGGATTTTTTGCCACTTTGACAAGTCTCTCATTCTCCTCACCGCAACATTCACAGACACGCAGAGAACCCGCAAGCCTGGAGAGTGCCCCAAGAACCTGCTGAATGTCTCCTTGTGCTGTTGGTACGTTGCTTGAAGCAGCTGCAGAGAGGTAACAACTCAATGTCCAGCCACCTCGTTAGGCCAGGCTGATGAAATTAAGCAGACACACTCAGCACTGCAGTGGCTGATGCTGTTCTCCACTCCTCCAGACACCCTGACCTGGCAGACCAGGATGAACATCATCCATCCCTTAGGGTCTCCCATGATGTTCAGGATTGGGGTTAGTTATTTCCCAGTTGACAAATACAAAAATCAGCTACAGCATATTCCATGTGGTGTGAAGACAAGCACACACCTCTGGACAACAGCTTTCCATTTGGAACTGAGGATAAGAAATAGGTCTTTTAATCTCTTTTGGCCTGAAAGGAAAAGGGGAAGGGAAATGAGTGAAGCCTGGTGAGATTCATTAGCAGATGAGGATGTTTCAGATTACAGAATAGCCTGAGTTGGAAGGGACCCACAAAGATCATGGAGTCCAGCTCCCAGCCCTGCACAGGACAGCCCCAAGAATCACACCATGTGTCTAAAAGCATTGTCTGAACACCTGAGCTCTGTCAGGCTTGGTGCTGTGACCACTGTCCTGGGAAGCATGTTCCAGTGCCTGACTACCCTCTGGATGAAGAACTTTTTCTTAATACCCAATACTACCCTGTGATCTTCAGTTTCCTTCCAGGACCTTGAAGATTATACATCCAGTTACCTGGACTGTCTCTGCAGTCGAATAGAGACAGAGCCTGTCTCAGACACAACCCAACCTGTTTTGTGTGCTTAGACAGGTAGGATATACTGTCTCTCCCCGGGGATTACCGAGGGATATTAAATAATTAGTCGGGACCAGATGGTCATTTCTTTTTTGCAGAAGGTGAGAACTAATCAGTTGCAGATAAATACTTTCACCTTTTTTTTTCTTATTGGATCTCAACTTTAGTTGAACTTCTTTATCAAGAGCAGGAGGAGAAGGGGGTGTAAGAAAGCGGGGATTGCCTGTGCAAGGATCCTTTATTGGAGAGATGGGAGAGGCAGACAAACGGTGAAGCACTTTCACTCTGTACTGTACTGCAAAGAGCCAAGCCTGCTCAAGGCTTGGGATGGAGGTGCAAAATACTGTCTGCATGATACTGGCGTGCCCAGTCCTCCTCTCACAGTCTCTATTCATTATGGAGTTTCCACAGGACACCATCCTGCTCTGAAGGCACGTGAAAGTGCTTGACTGGTTCTGGCTACCTCCTGCATATTTTGCTTTCCTAAGCCCTTAAGCCAGATAAAATGAACTGAGAAAAGCTCAATACTGACTGCAGGAGCACTGCGAGGCCATGCCCTGCCGGGACTGTGCTACCCAGCTACACACCCTGCTGAAGATGGAGCATATGCTGATGGAGAGACATCACTGCTGGCAGAGCTACACCAGCCCCTGAACAACAGGCAATGAGAGTCATCTTCTGCTGGGTTTTGTCAGCACAGCAATGTGAAATGCAAGGTGTGAAGTTGTCATACTCCAAGCTGATACAGCCACGGCAGTAGGACTTTGTAGTGCAGACCAACCTGTCTAGATCTTCGTCGTGTTGACACTGTTAGACACCTGTGTTGCTAAAGAAAACAGTAACAGATGCTGGGGAGTTGGAAAATATTTTCAAATTCTGCTGAACAACACGTATGTGGCTGTATATGATAATTCTACTCAAAGGATTGTTGGCAATGAGATGCCCTGTTGTGCGAAATAATTTTTTGTTGTTCACATCGACAAATTCTTCTCACTTTATGATGAGAAAGGGTCAACAAAGTCAGCTCTGGTGATTACTCACTTGAGGAAGACAACTGCAACTCTATGTGTAAATGGAACCTTTCTAAACATACCAAAGCTCAGGGAAGTCACTATCATGTTTTGAAACTAATTTTCAGGCTATTATCCTCACTGGAACTGACATTAGGAGGTACCTCAAGGCTGCCTTCACACATTACAGAGTTGATATTTCCCTATATTAGGCCACAGAACTATTTAAATATATTTTCTGATTATTTTCAGAGATGAACTACACCCTTAATCT
>VYXC01005985.1:752892-855186 GCA_013397175.1 Platysteira castanea
AAAATGCAACTTTAGAGAGATTTTGGTACCACAGTTATGCATTAAGATAATAAAAACGGGAGTCTGGGGGCTAGAATGCCTTTGCTGCTTTAATTTATGAGGTAAAGTCTTCAATGGTATCCATGCCTGCTAATTTATAATCAAACAGGGTTACAAATGCACAGTGAGCATATGTGACCAGGTTTGAAAATGAACTGCATTTATGTTACATATATGGATACAAAGAATAAGAAAAGAATACAGTGACAATTTGATCTCTTTCATTTTCCAACACACACTGTGATCCATGTAAGGACAAGGCAGCAAGACCAAAGGACCCAGCAAAAAAATACCCACTGAGATGTTGAGATAAAGATGTAGCTTCATATATCCGAATCTGCTGGGTTTTTTTCAGGATTCACCCCTGATTAAATACAAAGTTGGCTGCAGCCTGTTCTATATTGGCCAAGGCAAACAAAGCCCAGGAGATCCCAGCAAACTGCCAGTCTGGTCCCCCCTCCACATAAAACATGCCACTGTCAGTTAGCACTGTAACTTGATTTCCAGGCAGACAATAATTTTCTCTGGAGACAAAACAAGAGAAACAGGCAGAAAGACAAGGGGAAAAAAAATAAATCTGTGAGCACTGGAAACGCAGAATAGCCCAGATTCAAAGGGAAATTTAGTTCTGATTGTTTTATTTACCAGCAGGCAACCCTGAATATCAATCCACACTTATGGGAAGGCTAAAATATTTACTACTATGTGGTCTGGGATGGATTCAGTATTATCCTTATTGCTTGTAGCAGAAGACTAGGAGATAGCTTTTGGGCCTCCTGGATCTCTTTATGTAGTGCAAGGCATTAGCTAAACATTTCTGAATTTTGAAGGCTTTGAACAAGCAGAACCCATCTGTGAAACTGATGGTGTGATCACCAACAGGCTCCTGACATGGCAGCACCAGTGAAACACTGGCCAGTTTCGGTGCCAGTTGTGTGTTAACAGCAGCCACAGGCACATCTGCACCACCAGCCAGCAAACAAAACACTTGTGTTCCAAAAGAAGAAAATATAAAAAGAGAGGTTTCTGAAAATAAATCAGTGATGTATCCAGAATAAATTGCATCTATTAGAGCAAAAAACCCACCCCAAACAGCACAACGCTAAGGGGTAACACCTGACAATCAAAGACTTCAAAGCACTTAACATACATTAATTAGCAAGAACAAGGTTGTTCCTCTGCCCATTGTAAACAAAGCAGTACTGCCCAGCTTCAACAGGGGCAGGGCTTAGGTTTTACACAAAGGTTGTAAGTGTAATCAACACAATTCTTTGAAATAAATACATTTTTACTGGCCAGTGGTAATGCACATATTTTCTAGCATTCACAGACTGCATACATGATGCCTAATGAAAGCAAATAAAACAAACTCAGATCTTGGGCACTGAAATCTCACTCTTGCAGAAGATATATACATCATCTACAAATAACAAAGTATTAAATCTCAGTACTTAGGCCTGTATACTCCATGGATGGTTTAGTACCAGGCATGTGTTATGCACTGGGTTAAATGGTTGTCACAGCATTTCTTGGTCCAGTGGACATTTCATATCATAGAGAACTGGTTTTTTGGTATGGGCCGTGTCCCCTCAGTGAGTCTTAATGATTCATGACACTATCAGAACCGATAAGTATAATCAAATACTGCAAAATTAAAAAAAAATTTAGAAAAGAAAAGAAAAGAAAAGAAAAGAAAAGAAAAGAAAAGAAAAGAAAAGAAAAGAAAAGAAAAGAAAAGAAGAAGAAAAGAAAAGAAAAAAGAAAAGAAAAGAAGAGAAAAGGCTCTCTGTCAAATCTAGCCTCTCCCTGGGGTATTCTGCAACCCAACAACTCCACTTTAGCAACTGGTTCCCTGCTCCATGGCTTCAGCAGGTGTGGGGGGCTGCAATCACGACTATTCATGACTACAGAAGTATTGTAGTAGTTAAATACAGGGCTGTTAACTTACCTAAGAATCATAAACGACTAAAAGTTTGGAAAAAATGATAAATAAGCTATTTTTGAGCCCCCTGAGCTTTAAGAACATGGTATTTTACATTAAAAAAAGCCATAATTTGTGTCAAGATTTCCTCTGAACATCTTCCTACTTACAATAATTTCAAATCTCGAGATTCTATCTGTCCTGAAGATGTGAAAGACTTTATAATTGTTTGGGAGTTTTTTCCTACATTTTTAAGCACTGTAAAGTTTTCAAAGTCTAACAGTGTTGTAGCTGTTAAGGAAACATTTTGTAAAACTTCCTACTCATTTCTGCCTAACTCATGTTTCCCTGTAATAGGGTAAACCCTTGATCTTTAAACCTTTATTTTTAAGCAAACTTTTTGGAAGGTATTTCCATTATTATTAAGTATTTTTGTATAAATCCTAGTAAAGTCACTTCCTAGTATCCATGTTGCCTGAGCAGGGGGTTTGTACAGTATGGCAAGAGAACATGAGCCATAACTGGCTGATAATGTAAGAAATCATTTAACTTCAAACGTTGTTTCTATTCATAGAGAATTAAGTTATCAGGATGTACTTAAGAACCTGCCTTACCAAACTCAGAATTAAAAAAAAAAAAAAAAAAAGAGAGAGAGACTTTTAAGAAGTCTGTTGAGATTAAAGGACAAAGATTTATTTAATGAGTATTAAAATTTATGGGCTCTCTAAGAATTAAGCAAGCTTATAAAGACTATTTGAGAGCTGAATGGCTTTCACGTAATGAAGATGGTTGATAAGACTTGGCTAAAACATTTCAAATACAAATGAAAACAAAGGAACACCTCAGAAAACATGGTGATTAAGGCAAAATCTCAACGGTGACAGCAATATACAAATTTCCCAATCATTTCATAATCGGAAAATGCTACTACAACCAACCCGCAAAGGTGCCGAACCTATGAAAGGATGACAACAGGCAATTTTGAATCTAGACAAGCATGAAAGAAGCATGTTTTTCTCCTTCTGTGTAGTTATGGCAACAGAGAGATATAAAACCCCTCCTAACTGAACAAGGGCTTTTTTCCTCTCTCTGCTCCCCTCCGCAACTTTACAGCTGTCACCACAAGTCATCCCGCTCGCTCCGGCACACCAGGCAGCAAGCCGGCATCTGAGGCGAGCAGAGAACAAAAGAGGCTGCAGCACAGCTCCAGTTCAAATGACAGCCTCACCAGGGCTCCAGCCCGCACTGGGAAGACAAAGTTGTAAAGTTTCACAAAAGAATTGAACTGAATTTCTTTTCTGGATGTCCTAGTGGAAAATCAAAGATCTATTTTAATTTAAGGTACTTGCAGCTTCTCTTGCTAATGACCGAAATATCTAGAACAAGAGCTGCCCAACAGTAGTTTGCAGGTTTGCAGGGGTCCATAAAGCCACTTGCACTGATTTGAAAAGCCACATACATAGGAAAGCATTAACTGTTTCCACTTTTGAATCTGGGCATTAAAGATAGTGACATGTAAGAAATGTGGAGGGCTGGGAGGTATCTTTGAAAACTATTGTTGAAACCACGAGGATTCTCGACAGGGGACATGCTACAGCTTTAGGCAAACAGAAAAACACAGGATTTAATTTAGATAGAAGATTCTTGATGGGAATTGATAGATGTTCATCCATAAGCTACTTCACTAATCTGTGACACACAAAACCAGGACTTATAAACAAGTTAGAGGAGGGCAACCTCTGAGGTCCTCACAAAGGGCAGCCTTAAACTCAGTGATGAAAGCTCCAAAAAGGAACATACAGAACTGGAAATGAAATGACCACTGTTTATTGTCAGTGGCCTTTTGAATTTTTATTTTGCATTCCTCAGGAACAAAACAGTTAGTGATCATTTACTTTGTCTTCAATGATATTTTGCCCTGTGATACAGAGTAGAATCTGGTGTGTCCTATCAGCGTGTGCTGTGTGTCTGAACCAGTTTCAGGAGAGGTAATTATTATAATTTCATTCATTTTTTCTCATGTCTCCAAACCATACACACACACACACACACACACACACACACACACATAATGAAAATGGTGGTACTTTTAATTAAGTATATGGCAATAGCAGTTTATGTGTACAAATTAACAACCCTGGGATCAAACTCATTAAAAATCTACGACTAAACTTCAAGGGCTTTGTGATTTCACCTCTCGTGTACTTGCCCTCTCTGCTCTGACAGCAGAAGGCCAAAATGTATTGAAGAAGAACAAACATCTACCTGTGCAAAAGCTGCCCTTTATGTTTCACATGAAATGTCAATATTTCAAAAGCTGGTTTTGTCTTTCCAAGTACCTGTGACCCTTTCAGTGGACTGAAGATTTCATGGACAGAGTTTTAAAAATGAAAATAGTTCTTAATTTCCTTTTTTTCTGATTTCATGTTTCACTTTTTTTTCATTTCATTTTTCACTTCGCTGTAGAAAATGTCATTAATAGTGACAATATGGCACAACTGTCACATCTCACTGCGCTGACGTCTTTAGGTTAGTTTGGAAACGTTTTTCTAGGTCATTATTTTTAATTAATACAACGAATTAGTATATTTTTATCCAAAATGTCAAACTGTTTTAATCATAACACAAATATGAAACACTGACCTAGAAAATAGGATGTTTTAATGGTACTAAATAGCACCAACATAATTAAAAGCATGACATTCTAAAATGAAAATAGTGTACTTGACCATTTTACATCTTAATGAACTATCATATCAACTTGCTATTTAAATTTCATTAAACTGGGTAACAAATATAAAATACAGTTTGAAACAACATCATCTCAGAACAAATTCTGGAAATACGTACCTTGTTAATGATGTTTAAATGACTTTTCTAATTAGTGTGGTTTGGAAAAAACTGATTGAAATGGCATTTTACAGGAAAAAATAGTTTCAAGGACAATTTATTTCACTGAAGACACTGTCAGTACTCCATCAGGCAGTACCTACTTAGCCATAATCAGGGCTTGCTTGTGTGGCTGTGCAGTGTCTCGTGGAGTTAAACTGACACAAAGCCCTTTTAAGTGACACTGAGTATTTCCCAGTTCTAAGCAGCGCACCTGTTCAGCTGAGGGCAGAATTTGGTCCCCATGGCAGAACAATATAATAAGTACAGTTACAGAGACACACACTTGCAATATCACCAAAGAAACACTCTTTCTTGATTTCTTGATTTTTAATGTTAATTTTCTAGTCAGCTTAACTTATGTCTTGGCTTTTGTCTAGCCTTCCTTTTTTTCCTTTAACTGTTACACTTTTATTCTTCAGCTCCTTCTTATACACTTGTGATTTTCTCCTAGCAATAATTTTTAAAGGTAGTAATATGTCATTGAGAATGTGATTTAAGATAATTCAGAGCATTCCTAAGGACACCAAATTGCTCAACTGAAGTGTAATTTGGGTAGGCTGCAACTTATTTTTAAAGATTCATAATGTTGTAAATGTAAAATAAAACTGAAGGTGAAGCAGCAGCTCTGGAGTCCTTGTCTGCAAGAACTCTAAGAAATGAAAAAAACCCAACAAAACTCCAGAAAATGCAGATTAAATTTTTTCAAAATGCCTAAATAACTTCTGAGCCTGGGATTTAACACCTCTTGAAAATTTAACCTATCTGTAATTTGTCATAAAGACAAACAACAATTTCTCTTGAAATAATAGTGTCAAACTGCTTTTGACTAACCAAAGTAATGTCAAAGGTAAAAAGATACAGCAGGAAGACAAGAACCTACTCTGTAAAACAGCCATTCATCTGAGCTTCAAATCTCTGCTTGTTCTCCAGGGAATAGTCTGCAATGACAACTTCACATAAAAGCAAGACATCCCCTTTTGTGGGGGACTATACCATTCTTGTCTTAATCACACAAATTTTACATCATTTTCACACCAATCTTTAATACTGGTTCAAGTAAAAGAAGTCAAAGTTCAGATCCTTGGAAGTTTGGAAGTGCAAACTCTGGTTATTCTTATGTTTTTCGTCCTCTGTATTTGATGGACCCAAGAAACAGCTCAAACCATTCTTTTGTGGCCCTTGGTATTCATTCTATAGATGAGAAAAATTTATATAACTCCTTAAAAACAACTGTGCAGTATTAAATAGAGCTTCTGGAAGGAAAAAAAGACATTCAATAAATGACTCAGTTTGAATCTACTTGAGAAACAATATTTTCAAGTTCTTTCTGAAAGCAAAAAGAGAATATGGTTGCTGTGCCTCCACTTATTTGATGGTGCACCAAAACAATGCCTTCCCTATGCCAAAAAAGCAACAAATATTTCCAGTGTGCCAAACTTTAAAAATAAGTAATTCTTTTTAATAACTAGCAAGCCAGCTGCTGTAGACTTGTATGGAATCTACTGACAAACAAGGCTGCTGATCATATTTTTGGGTTATTTTCTTTTTTTTCTTCGAAGAAGAAGACCAAGTAGACTTAGAGGCAAAATTCAGATGAACAAAGACAGGACTAAACCTAGTGAAAAGACATCTTTGAGCAGAATAACCATAAATAAAGTAAAACCCTAAAGCAAGAAAATAAAATAAAAGAAAAAGAAAGGACATGGAGTTTTGAGGGCTTGTGCCAAGCCATAGAAAATGGAAGGCATGTTCTGAAGTGCCAAAGGCAGAGGTCAAGACTATAAGGAAAATCTCACTCTATTAACTGTGCAAAGCATGGCTGTTTCAGCACTGTGCCAGTGACTGAAATCAGCCTGCAAATGATCAAAGAAGCTGTTTTATGTTGTAAAAAACTTATACTACCTCACATACACATAGTAAAAGTGATCCAGGAACATTAATAGCAGTTATTCTGGAGTTAAATCCTTGTAGACCAGGCAAACTCTAAAAAAATGCAAGTGTAAGAGATCTTTAAAAGTTACACAACTTGCTAAGTGACAGGTATAACAAGAGAAACCCTCTGCTACTTTGGACCTTCCTCAAAGAGACGCTTTTCCTCCCATGAAAACAGAGTTATAACTATGCAGATGTGGCAGATGTTAGTATATGAATATTTATATATCCAGAGGATATTTTGGTCTACCTCACCAGGCATGTTAATATTTGAATAGATTAATCAAAGCTCTGAGTTCACAAAACAAACTGCCCTCTCACCTCCTCCGAGATGGATGTGGTTCGTACTCTGAATGATGTGATGCTCGAGGTACTCAGTCCCAGAGCTCGTGCCTCTATCACCTCGTGGGGTACCCTACAGACCTGTATCACCTCATGGGTTACCTCCAGACCTCGGAAGGGAGTGCAGGGCAGCAGCACTGGGCTTCCAAAGGAGCCAGGCCATGCCAGAATCACAGCCCAACACAGCGTGGTGGTGTGTGGGCATTGCTAGCTCAGGGCCGAGCTCAGGCCGGTCTGGTGGGGCTGTGCTTGAGCTTACAGCTCATCCCTCTGGGAATGACTTCCAGCATTCCCAACAGATCACAGGGGTAACTACCCCTGCAGTAGGACCTGTAACGACAAAGGCCTCATGGCACAGTATAGCACAGTTTGACCCATTATCTTCAGTGTCCTTGAACTCAACTGCACTAAGTCACCTTTCTGGCACCTAAAGCCAAGCACCACACATGGCCCAAAGCACTGGCCATGATGTGTTGGGTGGAAACTTCTCCAATAAACCTTAAATGCATTTTTTTATGAAGCTACAGAAAATTTAGAGTTTGCATGAATAGTAGCAACAGAACAAAACATTTTTAACCAGAACTGAACTAAGTTTCTTTTATAGAAATGTTATGTATATATCCACACACACGCGGAAGGCACTGACTCTACTGTGGGAGGAATCAAAATGGCACTAAAGCAAGATTACATCTCAAATTGCTTTTTGTGCCTTAAAAGCCAGCAAAGGAGAACACTATTCTATACATGTCTATTCATTTCCATTAGACATGAAAGAAACACACCTTTTGGCCTTTTATCAATTTCACACGTATTTTGTACACTCATTTTCAAGGTTATAACTTCACAAATACACTAGACCTGCACTGGCAATATATATTGTTAAGTCTGTCTCATTTTCCAGTATTAATGGTATCCCATGTGAACCAATATTTTTAGTGAGAAGAAGCACACTGGTTCTTTGAGTGATGGAAAAATAATGGCATTATCTTTATTAAAGAAAAATATTAAAGATATTAATCTTTTTTCTTTTTTTTTTTAAATGAGAAGGGGGCTACTCTTGGAAAATCTGGAAAAATTTTAAGGAAAACATCTGAGCAGGTTGTTTTTTCTCAAGGCCATGAAAAGCTAGAAAGATCTTTGATGTGTCAGCTTTGACAGTTGTTTCAGTCCACCTCTGCTAGCATTGCAGCAGACGGCTGAGGATGTGATTGCTTTCCTCACCAGTCCCTCAGGTAGAGGACAGGAGAGCCCTCCTCAAAATACTGTGTATTAAAGTTGAATTGTGATAAACACACTTGTGTATTTTTACAGAGGGTACATATTTTGGACTGAAATTCATCAAATTTACATTTAACTGTGTAAAAGGCATTTGGCCTTAATTTTGGTCTCTAGGCTCCTTCTGCAGACAGAAACAGGCAGTTCCAGTGGGGGAGTCTTCTCACTTCCTTGGACATCTGTTTCAGCACAGCTGGGTTTCCCCCAGGATTGTCCATCTCTCACTGCTAAGTACAAAGGAAGGGGAGTTGATGAGTTTTGATTAGCTGTTTTCATTTTTCAACATTTTTCAACTCCTTTGATCCACTGGCTCATCTACTAAAATGCAGAGATTGCTGAGGGCTGCCCTCATTGCTCCCAGTGGCCAGGGAGCACCCAGGACAGGAGCCACTGGCATGAAGGACACCATGCACATGCTGGCAGCTGATTAGGACAAAAAGAGGTCTCCTGGTCTGGGGAAAACCAGCGGGTGACTTTTCACTATTTGAGAAGTCACTGGGAGAAACTGAAGAGGCTTCTGAAGCCATAAAAGCTCTGAAAGCTCTGAAAGAAAAAGAACGTGAACTGAATGCAAAGACGGAAATGGGATTCAAATAGAAAGAGGAGGAAATTTAGGGTTTATTTTAGACAACTAAGCTGTTGAAATGGGTATAACTGAGGTGGAAAACTGTTATCACCCAAAGGTTGGATGGCTGCTTTTGAATGGTGGTTACATAAAAGCAATCTTTAATGGGTACTGTTGGGTTCCTGGCCTATTCTAGTGTAACTTTCATTACAAAATTGCCATTCAGGGCCTAGGAATATTTGTCATCCAAAATCACACTGGAGAAATAGACTAATAATTCATATATCCATAGAGACTGAGGAACTGCAGTAGCATTTCAAGGAGAGGCGAGAGCTAGCTATGCATAGAAGGCCATTTATTTCTTTAAAAGCATTCAGGAATGGTTGTCTTCAATCTGAGCTATTTCTGCCAAAAAATAATAATCTGAATGAGCACCGAATGAAAGGCAACTCAAGACTTTCATCTCCTTATGTGTTTGTGCCACCCTACTCCTTGATGGCTTTTCCAGCCCCTCATACATGCTACTGGCTGATTTTCTTAGGAGCTGCTACTCATCTCTGTCACAGTTGGGCTGTGATCCTCAATATGTTGCTATCCCAGAGCTGCAGACTGTGCTGGCAACACAGCCCTTCCTGTGACATTTAGGACAAGTAGAATGACTTTAAGATGAAAGAGGGTAAATTTAGATTGGATATTAGGAAGAAATTATTTAATGTGAAGGTTGGTGGGGTTGGTAAAATTATTTACTGGCACAGGTTGCCCAGAGAGGTTGTTGACACCCCATCCCTGGAAGTGTCCAAGGACAGGCTGAATGGGGCTTTGAGCAGCCTGGTCTAGTGGAAGGTTCCCTGTCCATGGCAGAGGGTTGGAAGGACATGATCTTTAAGGTCCCTATCAACCCAAACCATTCTATGATCCTGTGATTTCTAGGACAGGCACAGGGCAACTTCTGCCACCTCATTTGATGGTGAAGTTGACAAATGACCTGTTCACTCTGGCTCTGAAAGCCCAGATGTGTCCTCCACGTTTTTGATCAGCAAAGCAGGGTTGCTCTGTTTGCCTCAGAAACCACCCTTACATCATTTGGAACACTAAGAGCCACAGCCAGCTCGGGACTTAGCACTCCAGCTTTACCCTGCAACCTGAATCTCCCAGCTGACAATGAAATGTTTTGCTGCTGCTCTGCCAGGACGTAATTTTCCCTTCCACTCAGCAACTGGCATGAAGTAATTTGAAATCCCACTGTAACCCTGACAGGTGCTCCGAAGCCTTTCAAGGCCAGCAGAAAGAAAAGACAGAGAGGGACTGAAAGAAATACAGAAAGAGTATGCAAGTATGGGGAAACTACACTGAATTAGAGTTAATTAAACTCACGCTTTGACAATGTTTAAATAACAGGATTCTACACCTAGCCCTGGAATGCCTGTACGAGCTGTCATTTAATTTAAAAGAGCACAATAGCTAAATGTCAGTCTCCAGGCAGATCTTTTGCATCTTTCTGATACTGTATTAAAAAGTTATTATAAAGCAGAAGTTCAGGATCTTTTTTTTCAGAGTTTGATAATAGCCTTCTCAAACTTCCCATGACAAACACTCAATAAAGCATTTGTTCCTGTGAAACCAGGAGGAGAGTTATCTGGGATAGCTCTAGGAAACCAGAAACCAGAATCTCAAAATCTCCTCAGCTAAGTCTCAGTCTAATCTGAATGTAATAAGAGGAGAGTATTTTCCTAGCAAGACAAATCATCTAATAGTAAAATGCTCCTACAATAAAATCAGTTTATAAAAAAAGATCTGATTCATCCTCCATTTGTAAAACATTTGATCAAAACTTAATGAATATTGTATTGCATGTTTTTAAAGAATAGTGCTAATACTCATTCATGCTTCCATTTTCGACCTGCTTTAAGAAGGATGGCATTAATTCTCCCATATCCTATTCAGTGATGGTTCCGGATCCTTTTTAACTGCTAGTTTTCGAAACTGTTTTCTCAGCTCAAATTTATTTGAATTAGCATTTCTAATAGAAACTGAAACAAACAGAAATTAGGTACCATATTTTAATATAAATGTCGATAAAGAAATATTTTATATTTTAAGCTACTTTCTCGAAAATTGTGTATCTTCAATGAAATTAGGCTGTTATTTCTTCATTTATTAAACATCTGAAATTATGCTATATTCATATTTGGTTTTAATAATTAATCTCATATCACTCACAAGAACTCAAAAGCAGAAACATGTAAAATTATGAAAATCCTCAAATCAGTGCACAGGAGTTATACGAAAGAAAAATATTTAGTCTCTCAATAATGATCTTAGTATATTAAGAACAGCACTAAGGGGTCCTGATGACAAAAGTGACACAGGTATTTGAATACACTTTTGATGCAATTATTAAAATAAAGTAAGGTCACAGAAGTAATCCATGGCAGAAGTAGCAGTTTGGAAGAGATGGTAATTTAGAAGCTTCTGACTCAAAAAGCAGAAAAGAACCTTATTTTGCACTAGTCAGCTGGTAATATCACATTGGTGGGTGCCCTCCAGATATGAAATAGAGAATGGCAGCTGAGCTTCAAGTGATCTTGGTATAGAGAAAAGAAACAGGATACCTGAGTTCAGCCAGGACAAGCAGAAATGTCATTGCCAAGGACAAGATTCAAGTTGCCTGAGGACTCAGGTGGACACAAGCTCTAGTGTAACATAGAAAGTGTGTGCATCAGCACTACCTGAGAATGGAGCACCCAAAAACTCACTGGGAATTTTGCTTTTGAGGCTGCAGCTCCCTGGACACCAACCCTTCTGCTCTCAGTCCCAAGTCCCTGCCCAAACCCAAACAGTAGGGCACCAGCCCTGTCCCAGGGCCAGAGGAGCAAAGTCAGGGGGAAACCTCCTCTGAAGACAATGAATGATTAATTTCTAGCTGAATACTGGAGCCTGCATTCAAACACAGGACAGGCTGAAAGTAGGACTTCTGCAAGGGTTGTTTTTGAAATTATTAAACTACTAGCAGAAATTAGTCAAATGAGGTGGATCTGCAGATTGTCTGACAGTAATGCACGCTGAATCTCACCTTTCCAGGATGCATTTAAGTGCATGGATAACCCTCCCTTCCTTTTGGAGGCTGTCAAATGTTAAATAAATGATGGGCTGAAATAGAGAGTACTGTTTGTGGGAGAGTGCAACATCAAACTCTTCGCAGTTCTCCCTCTCCTGCATATCTGAAAGAATTTCAGTGCTGTACTACAATATGATGGAGTCACTGAGGCACAACATTATCCCCACTGTGAACCACAGAGCTGAGCAAAAGGTGCCAGGAAATCAAATACTGTGATACAGGACAAATGACATTTCTAAAGACAACAAATAACTCTTTCTTTCAGTCTGGTGGGAGCAGAAGCAGAAAGAGACAACACACTGGGAAAAATAGAGGAAATGAGAAAAGCCTAGGCTATTAATAGTTTCAGTGCAAATTAAAACAGCACAGAGAGAAATATTTTTTTTCCCCTCTGTTGGGGTCCACTGCCGTACTAAAAATCTTATCCCTTTAAGCAGTAACCTTCACAGATCCTAACACGGGTCTAGATTTGCTTGCGTTCCTCTCTCTTGCTGAGAAATCTGTCCTTCCTAATTACTTCTAGAGCAGTGACAAAAACCTTGTTGATCTGACCAGACAAATTCTGGCAAGTAAGACATTCAAAAGTGTAACTATGAACATGCCAACTGCTGAGAGACGGAGATGATAACAGCACTGTTGATAACAATAAAAGGGACATAGGGAAGGATGAGAACTTAATTTTTGGCCATGTTCCATTTAAAGCAACTACAAAAGATATCGAAAAGAGATGTCAGAGGTAGAGACTCTGACAAGGAGATGTCAGAGAGGTAAGGGGCTGCTTACAGAGATTTCAGTACCCAGTTGAAGTGACACAATCTTCGTTCTGGACTATCTCCCCAGAGACTGAATCTAGCTGTAATGATAAGCAGGTTTTTTTTTTATTTTAATTGAGGAGGCAGGACAGCTCTAAATTATCTTGACATGATATATGTTTCTTGCAAAACCTCATGTTAGGAAATGTGTTGCCACCATAAACAAATACTCTCTCCCTTTTCTCAAGGGAGAATATGCAGTGGTTCTGTGGTTTATTTTGGGCAGACACACTACTGGAAATGCTTCGGTGCTTTACTATTTATGCTTTAAATAAAAAAGATAAATTTCCATTTCTTTACATCTTTGAACACTGGATCAGCTGCACTTGGTCTGTTCTCTACAGTCTGTTGTAGCATTGTAAGATAAGTGCTGAAATACAGGTCCTTAGAATCACAGCCTCCTTCCTCCCTGCTTCTTCTCCATCCAGAGGCATCACGGCTGTTGTAACTTGAATATTGTCAGTATTTCAGATGACTCGTCAGTCTGATTTATTGATATCATGTCTCTTCTGTTTAAAAACAAATGCATGAATACCACCACTCTCTTTGAAGGGACTTGTTGTTCTTCCAGGTCACCATATGGCTATCAATTTTTAAATTTCTCCCCTGCTCTCTATCAGTCTTAACTCATCTGGGATAATTTTGAGAAGATTTTAATATTTATTGATGAGGAGAGTGAGACTAGGACATGCATATGAGGGAAGAGCACTGGAGAAGCCGTTTGTGAACCTCACTGTACTGCAAGAAGCCTTCATCAGCAAGAGACTCAGGAAGGGCTTGATTGTAACAGAGACTGAGTCTGGACTCAGGACTATCCGTGATTTTGGGGTTTGCCTCTCAGAGTTAGATGATTTGTAGCAAAAGCGAGGGGTGGAAATGTAATAGGTTCATCCTGTGTGATTGACAGGTTTCTGAGCCAATCGCTTTTGCCGTTTTGCATATAGAAACCCAGGCAGAGGGGGCATTTCTTCCTTGTCTTTTGGGCCCAAGGGTGGTCGAGCGTGGAGGGCCCTGAGGCCGGGGCCCAAGCCTGGGTCCGGGCCAGGCCCTTCTCCTCGACCCCTCAGAGCGGCGGCAGTGCCGGACCGGCCCTGCCCTCCCAGGGCGAGCTGTCCCCGCTCCGCAGGCAGCCTGGGGCTGAGCCCACGGGGCCGAAACGGGGTCTGGGACCGCCAGGATCAGTGAGACACCTTTGCATCCAGCACAGCCCTTGCTGAGGCCAAAGAAAACACCGCACTGCAGCCAGTGAAAACACCTTTTCTTTCAAGTCAGTGAGGAAAGAGGAGAAAAGTAAAGTCACATGGGACGAAGCTGAAAATGGCAATTCCAAGGTCAGAGACAGAGGGGAAGGGGCGAGGTCATGTGAAAAGGCAGCTGTAGCAACGGGAAAAGAGGGCTGCTGTGCTTTTTCAGCATGAAGCTTAAAAGATGCTTCTTGTAAAGCCATGGAAAGGCCTTCAATCCATTTGGAAAAACTTGGGGGGATGAGAAATTCTTGTGCAGCTTGTGACTTTAAAAGAAAGGCCAACGCCAGGCCATATAGAAGTTATGAGAAGTTGTTAGAGACTTGAAGTAAAGAATTTGTGCTTTCAGACTGATATAACTCATCCCTAAAATATTAAAAACCCATTTTCTCCTATGGCCTGTAATTTTTGCAGTATGGGAAAACTGCGGAAAATTCATGGAAAAGATACCTTTCTTCACTTAAACAGATTTTTCTTCAGGTGGGACTGTTGGTTTGTGAAAACTGTATGGCACAATACAAGAAACTTCTTTTCCTAAAGCATAAATAGAGCCTTAAAAAGTACAGCTCTGACCAAAATACCATGTTCTTGTTTTGTTTTCACTTGTGAAAGGTTTATGGTAAAGGAAAAAAAACATTGGGAAAGAAAAGATGTTTTAAAGGTTTGCTTTAATTTCTTATCAGTTCTTTTTTTTTCATTCGGTTAATAATAAACTTTCTGTTATACTGCTTAAGTGTGAACCGTGTTTTGCCCCAAAATTTCTTTACATTTTCCTCAATGAATCCATATTGCACTTATACACATAATTAGATTTTGTGTGTTTGGCATTTAAACCAGCGTCAAACCATGACAACTGCAAGAAGCCTTCATCAGCAAGAGACTCAGGACAGGGCTTGACTGTAATAGAGACTGAGTCTGGACTCAGGACTATCCATGACTTTGGGGTTTGCTTCTCAGAGTTAGATAATTTGTAGTGACTGGTGCCTTTCTGCATATTTGACTAATACTTTTGGGAAAGATTTAGAATATTTCTTTCCTCTATTTGTTCTGGAGTCAAGATTTGTCTGTTTCCAGGATGAAGCCAGTGCCTTCAAAAAGTGTGGGTTAAGCCCTTTCTGCACAGGAGGTGCTGATATAACCTCACATCAGTGCCTGGGTGCAGATCAAACTGATAAGCATCAGTATCAGGAACAGTGCCAGGGACAAGAACAGCAAACGTACCTCCCAGAGGATGAGCAGTTAGTGATACAGAGCTACCTCTCACACATGGCTACATTCTGGGGAACCCCCCTTGCAGTACAGAGACTTTGTATGCCCCCCATGTACCTCAGGAAGGAACACTTCGTTCCCTATCTCTAGAAGTCTTTACGTATACTTTCAGTTTCAGTTTGTCCTATTGTTCTTCTACTGTCTTGGTCCTTCCAAGCAAAATGTTGATGCCTTCTGGACTCTTCTGCAATGACAGTTTAACCAGGAAGAACAAGTTTCTTAGAAAATCCGAGGAAAGCACTCCTACTCTCTGTTCTCCACTTGCTACAGTGGGGAAACCCTGTGATGCCCACTCAGCTGCTCTAACAGAGTTTTCTATAGAGTATGAATGTACAATGTACATGTACAGGACACATTTTTTACAATAAAACAGTCTTTATTTTCACTTAGCATTTAAAAATTAAAAATATGCACCCATTTAACAGAGATTCAGTTACTACTCATAGGAATATGCAGCACAGTGGGGAGTACCACACCACAAAGATCCCTTTTTGTGGTTTTTCTTTTCAGTAATTCTCCAGTTGCAACACAGAATTCAGTATTCCAGAAAATGCAAATGCTGCTGAATTAGTGGTTCTGTGGCACTGAAACACCCCCTGAGCAGTATAAGAGAGACAGCCCCCCACACAGACATTTTCAGTGACTATGTTTTACAGTAAAGGAGTGATAAAAGATGCACTGCTTGGATTCTAGTCTTTGCTAATAATATCCAATATATATGAAGAGAATGAAACGTTTAAACTCAGGGATGGGGGATTAAAGGATATCCATGATGAATGAGCTGTAGAGCTAAAGAGAATTTGTTGTACATACTGACCAATATAGCAGTGAAAGTAATCAATCCATTACCTCTCTACTGAGAGAAATGGAGGAGAGATAAGAGGATAATGAATGCCAGGCACAATACTGATAAGAAAGACACTTAAAATGACCAGCCAGAATATATTCCATAGTTAATAGTGCTGACAAAAACAGTGACAAAGTAATAATTTATTCATGGAATAAGAGCCATTCCTGTGAAAATCAAGGTAGCATTTTAAATTAAGGCAACAATTGAAATCAGAGTAGCCTTATTAACCAGTAGCCATAAATGAAGTATTGTAGAAAAGAGTACTTTTAAGGGCTCATTTTGCCATTAACACATGGGCTAAATTGCAAAATCCTGTTACTTACAAACACAGATTTTTTTTTTCTCCACCAAACCCTTCTGGCTTTTTCCTTAACCCTTTTCTTTAATGTAGTAAAAATTCATATGAAGCTCTGCATATTCACATGCAGCTTGAATGGTTAATGCTTTTGCCCATGCCGACATGCCCCCATCCCAGAATCTTCTGAGAGGCTGACCTAGATTTTGAGTCCTAATAATAACACTGAGTATTTCCAGGACTAAATTTAAATATATTTTATTATTTAAAATGCAATGCTTAATAAAGAAACCACACCTATCAAAAAACTATTAGTTTTTCCCTCTCTGTGCCTGAAGATTGTGCGGTAGGAACATACTGTGCAACATGAAGTGTGGGAGATATATAAGGAACAGCAGCGACTGTGTTGAATGAAATAAAATCTGCGTCTGCTTCAAATGGCTGAGGTTATGAGTAAGAACCAGGCTGTTCCATCCTGAATTTCTTTCCAGATTTCATTATACCATTTCCTAAATGTCTATACTATTCCTAAGAATACTTGTGGTAATTATCTACTTGGAAACTGAACCTGTGGCCAAGTATCCTGATTTTCCTGGTACACAAACCAGGTTTGTGTGTGGTGCACAAACCACATAACCTTCTGACCTAAAAGGCTGTTATTAAAACTTTTAAACTTGATCTTCAACAAAAATATCTTTGAATTATTTCAAGAACCTCTTTCTCATATTTCAGTTGTGGTGCCAGACAGTGATGGGTTTAGAGGGTTTATCACTTCCCACAGACAGTAATTTTCTCCCTCTATGTCCATAACAAATACATGGCTGTACTGTCAGACTTTTTGTCTCATCTTAGATAAAATTAAAACATAACTTCCAGGGACTTAACAACATTTTTAGAATTCTATTTTTATATAAAAGCAATTTTATGTATCCATTATAGATACGAAATAATCTATGCTAATAAATGTGCCCATCACAAATCCTGTCCAGGCAATTACATTTTCCTACTTCTTTCTAATAACAGTGGTGGAAAGATTTTTGTAAGCTTAAAGTATTACTTAATCAGGTCCTTGACTGGAAAGTGTTTCAGGGAGAAAATAGTCACTAAATTAGGTAAAGACTTCTTTGGTGGGCAGCACTGAAATACTTAAGAGGACAGGGAAAATAGTCTTCAATGTACAGACACAGTATCTCCTGTTGCAACAGAGCTCATAGAGCAGACGGCTGCATGACAGAGCAAACAGGCTTTAGATCCCCCAGCTGACTGTATTAACCCCCAGCCACCAAAAGCAAAAAGAGGGCTCACTCGCTACTCTGAGCACAAAACAGACTTTTATTCAATTCCATCTGAGCTCACGCAGAGATAGTGACAGTTTTCTCTAAAGGGAACACAACTCGCCTTCTCAGCTCCTCAGTGTCGGTAACGAGATGCTCTAATCGCCTTAGAGTGGCTCAAAATAACTGGGCAAAAGAAATACGGCTAAAAAACCTGCTGAAGTAACCCCTGTTTTATGCCAACACTGTGTTACTTTATTGTGCTCTGTTCGGGGTTTTCCACATAGAATTCTGCCACATTCCCATGGGTAGATAGGGAATTTTGAGAGACATGATAATTCTCTTAGGCTCCAAATAGCCTGACTGATCGCTGGCCCCTACGGCTACAGAGCCTTCAAAAACCTGAATATTTGATCTATTTGTACCCTCAGCTGGGGATTCAGAAAGCAACTGATAGACTCTTCCCACCTTTCCTCCCACACCCCCATTCTCTCCCTCCTTCCACTAGCCTTGTTTCCCACCTTTCCCTATTCTTTTCAAGAATCTCATATCACTTTTGCAGCTCTTATCCTTTCTTGTAACGGCAGGTATTGGAAGTAGGGGATTTTGTGGATTCCAAGGGGAATTCCATCAGTTTTCCCTGCATTGTGGGAATACGCCCCACTGTTTCTAAAGAAGATGCAACCCTTCACCGTGATGACTGCTGTAAGGGAATTCTGTCAGGAGCACATGGCAACCATCCTCCCAGTACAGAGACTTGGAGTGAATCATCTCTATGAGGATTACTTCAGTTTATGAGGAACAAAATCAGGTCTCGAGTGAATACGGCCTTTTCTGGTTTACTTTGAACATAAGTTTTGATATGACTGGGAAGAATGATGTTTAAAATGCTCAGTGCTCATCAACACCAAGCCACTGACAATGGTTTCCAGCTTACAAAGCAAGACACGGAATATGAGGAAGAAATTAAATGAATAAAATTAAAATGTCAGCAGAGAAAGTAACTAATCTCCATCAAGTCTCTTATGTAATCCAGACCATTTTGCTGCTGTTATTATTCAAAACCCCTAGGGAACCAAGGATCTAGGTCATCTGCAGGATAAAGAATGTACTATCCAGGAATCAATATTCACAGTAGTAAATTAAATTATAGTCCTCTCCATGCAAAGAGTTTATTATTACAAGGAGTGTTGACAATTTAAACTTGACAGGAAAAAATACGTCTAAGCCATCAGACAACTTTTTCACTATGGCATCTCCCTATATACCATGGTGTCGCTTAAACTGTCAGTAATTCTTTAACTTTCTGTGAAATAGGACACTGCACTTTCCCAGTAAGCCTTTGGCTACTATAATGATGGGCTTAGATAAGTCACTGCATTGTTATTACTGACAAAGTTATATTGCCATTATATTAGCACTAAATTAGTTGTCATCAGAACCATGGATGGGGTATCTGAGTCATCCTACAACATGCAATTGCCATTTGCAATGGGAATTTTAACCACAGTGGTGTGATAACAGAATTTCTAATGCCTAAAATAAGATAGAGAAGTCGATCTACAGGAATGCTGGTAAACTAGCCTTGCAGCTTTAGGAGCTGTCATTAGCAGCAATGTCTTGGTGTAGTCTCCTACTGTTTCTTCCATGTTTTGGTGGTCAGAATGTATTTACCTATGACCAACACCCCAATTTAAGACACTGCTCAGATGCAAAAGTCAAATCTTAGGATAGTTTTCAACCTAATTGATAGCATATGATTTGGAACTGAAGGCAATTGTATAGCATTATCTAAGCAGTCACATTTCTGTTTTTAAACCTCCATAGAAAAGCTTCTCATTTCATGGTACATTATGAATCTCATTCATTGCATTAACTGATGAGGAAGGCAGAGTGGTTTGATTGATTGCTTAAACTGGCAAAGCTCAACTCATCTTAACTGCACACTCCAGGGCACTCATGTGCTGCTCTGCACTGCACCTGGGGCTGACACAAGTCCCGCGGCCTCCTTTGGGCCAAACCAAAGCACAAGATACAGAGCTTCCACCTTCCGTCCCTAACAACGTGCTGTTTCCTTCTCTACAATGGCCACAACTTTTTTGACTCAATTTCCCTTTGTAATCTGGTGACAAAAAATGAAACGTGTAGATCAAGGAGAAATGTTGCTAAAGAAATGCAGCACTATTCATTTATGAGAATCCACTGATTCCTTTTCTCAAATGTATATAATCCCACACAAAAGCCTCTATTAAGCCACATAACAATGCTACTTTGGGGATACTTCAGAAACCTGAAATTCAGAAAACTGTGAAGATAAAGTGTTAAAATCAGACTTAAGGAAGGAGAGAAAGAATCGCTTCATTTTTAGCTCAGCAGTCATGCAAGGTTCCAATACATCCAAGTGCCAAAGTCACAGTTTGCTGGTTTATTACTGAACACTGAAGGCTCAGCTTGCACTGAAAATTAGGAAGGTTTTCCCTAATTGTTTCCCAAGTGTACAAATGACAACACATAACTACAATTAATATATTCTTCTGCTTAACTTGGGAGGTGGAAGACATTACTACGAACCACTGCTTCTCTTGCCAAATGAACCAGCAGATGCAGCAGGCCCAAGAGATGCTGAACCTTCTGATCCCAAAGACAGCCAAGTTGTCATGATGCTTCAGCAGCATCAGATGCCTTTGAGGAACATGAAAGCACCAGGCACTGCATATCAACACGTGAAATGGGCTTTCACGTGGCACTCCAGCCAAAAGCATTTGGGAAATAAACACATGCCTGTCCTTCCAAGTGTGTTATCATCTTGCTCTTGTTTCTGTGCTTCTCCTACCATTCCCAAACAGAGGACTGCTGACACCGCAGGACCCACCACACCTGTCAGAACAAAGAGCTTCTATCAAGTGCTTCTGCTTATCATAATTAAAGTGTCACAAAAGAAATATTTAGAAAAATAGAGAAAGGAGGGAGCAGATGGACGGAAGTAGGAGCGGGCGGTTCACTTCTGGCTGCTTCTTCTCAGCAGTCAGACTGCAGCCGTAACAATGGCCTTTTTCTCCAGATCTGATCCTAGCCAGATGATTAAATACCCCTTTTGGCCACTGCAATCTCCTGGTGACTGAGGTCTGCTCTGGTTACAGATGAACTATTCCTTAATCACAGTGGGAAAAAACCTCCAAAGCTGCTGCATTCTGTAGCACTCCACATTCACCTATTTGCTGAGAGCAACGTAAAAAAAAAAAGTAAAAATAAAAAGCTCCTGCATATTAGCCTAACCTGGCCCATGAAACACATGTTTAAAAGACCATTATAAAGGACCATTATTATGTTTGAGCAAGCAGCACAATGTATTGCCAGAAGACAACTGATGGAAAAAGCTGAAGAGCAGCCAGAGCTGTCCAGAATCCAAATCCTACTCCTGTTTTATCCTCTCTTTATCAAACCCAAATCACACTCCCTCCAGCTCTCTCCCTCCCTGTCTCTACACACATTGAGTTAACAAAAAATTTCTTGTAGCTGTTAATGAAAGCTTATAGCCTGCAATATACTGTTGAGCTGCCCTGATTCTATCTAATACACATTTTATTATTTCAGGATTAATAACACGAACAACCGACAACACTACAATATACTTACACAGAACCTTAATTTGAAGATTGCAAAGGATATTACAAAAGATTGAATAAGTATTAATACGTCTTTGTCCCTGGCTAGCAGAGAACACTGATACACACACAAACAAAAATCATTTGGGATCTGAACAAAGAATCCTCAGCTCTGAGTGAGCAGGGTGTCCATAAGCCTACTCGCATGCATAACATTAATTATGTATTAAACACACCTCTGCCTCATGGCTGAGGCCAGTGTGCCAGGCAGGAGCTAAGCAGGCTTAAAGTCAGTCTGGGGTGGCCTCAGTGGGTCGTGCCCCACAGCAGCAATCCTCTGCTCTACAGCACCGTGAGCTACTGCCAGGCTCACCCTTACTGCAGTCACCCTGGTTTGCATGTTTCTTGTATATTTTACGGATTATACAGTTGAAACCAAAGTTAGACTATGGCTTTACAGTCAAGAGTTAAATGCATGGCATTCATTTATTCTTCTGTGCTTTAGGTTTTATCAGAAAGGTCTGATTACTTATCAGTGCTGATGCCATGTGAATTACATCAAGATGAAGAATTTACATGAAAATAAGTCATCAGCACTTTGTGCTGAGTTCCATATGACTTCATAGAAAATTATAACTCTTCTATGTAATTTAAAATTTCTCCTTTAAAATCTCTTGACAGTATTCTATAGGACGGATGAAAACCTTTCCCTTTCCTCTTCTCACTCCTCTACCACAAAAACACAGAAAAGGATGTTATTCTCTATTAAACTAGGTAACCAGGTAAGTTTACAAAAGCGCACATACTTTTAAAAGAAACTCATAATTCTTATAATCCAATTGGACTAGAATAATGTAGAATTTTATAGGCTTTATCTGTATGATCTTATACAGTAGTTTAAATGTGCAAATACTTGCAAGCTAAAATGACCATTTTGATCGCACGAATTGTGATATATTTGTATAAACTTAAGATCATAATATGGCTGAACTGCAGCTTCCTTTTTTATGTGTAAAAGAGAAATGTAACTTATGTGCAGCATTTGAGTGAAATGATTCAATACTGGATTGTATGTGTGCATACAAATATAGAGTTTAATTATTTTTACACTGAATTTTTTCATCTTTAACGGCATTTATGAGATTTAAATCCAGGTAATTTCTGAATATTTGGAAACAGTCTCCCAGGATGATGAGACTCAAACATGTGCTTAATTGTATGCTTTGCAGCCCACTTCAAGTTATTGTCATCAGCCCATCTCCCATTTCCAAAGGAAGGCAGTCCCATAAAGCACAGACTTCGTGCCCGCTGGCTGCTCTATGGACGCATTACATATCTGCATAAATCATTGCAGGATTAAGGTCCAAGTCAGTTTGGAGTTCAATTACTGACTGAAAGCTCTCCTTTCTACAATAAACCAACGCTTGGCTCATTGAAAATGAACTCCAAACCAGACCAACATCATTTGGAAAAAAATTCAGCTGGTCTAAATGTGTTGTACCACAGTATGATAACTCTAAAATGGCCATAGGGAACATGGCACATCTGAAAATGCATCACCATAAAGCAAGCAAGCACCCACTCTTACAGGCCAAAGCCCTGAAGGGAGGTAGTTTTTTCCTGAAACAATTATAAATAACTTAAGAAAAAAAAAGGATTTGGTATGAAAATGCCTCCTACATAGCCATCCCCACAGCACTGCTAATTTGCTACTGTAATGCTTTCTGTGACTGGTTATAATTTCATCTTTCGCATACCCGCCAAGTTCAGTCATTTACTTCAATTAATTTAAAAGTGGTTACAAATAAATGTTTGAAAAATACAGGTTAAATATTACTTTATTTTCTTTTTTAATTTTATACTTTAATTTTGCCTTTATGCACGTCTTCCTGTTCTTTCCCCACAGAGACACATCTCCCTCTCCTCGATTTTCTATGAGACTTGTCACTCTATTACTCTTAGTCTGGACTTGGGAGATAATAGGGCAAATTTGACAAAACCTGCGCAGGAAATGAACACTCATTCATTTATTAGTGAGTCTCATTGGGCACTATTAAACTTGTAATAAAAAAGTTAACGAAAAGAAGAGGACAAACATACTGAATTAGAAACACAGATGGTGATGTCTTCAGCTTTTTCACTGATTCCCCACAGGTTGTTAAAGGACAGCGTTGCTCTGAGCCACAGGGAATTAAGGAGTTAACACTTAAGGCTGACAGGGAGAAATTATGATCCCACTGTACAATATTATTTGCTCAGTATTGCTGCCAAGGGCCAGCAAAGGTTGGAGACCAGTGCACCAGTCTTACTGCATAATTATAATATTACTTTTCAACCCATTTCTGGGAAATCCTGAGGCTCCACACAAGGTGTAGGTGACTGTAGCAATCTGGAGATAAGCACCCCTGACTTTGGGAGTCTCATTTCCCTAGCCTAGGAGTGATTACACAGTGTAATTGGAGATGGTTAGTGGAGGTGTGTGGATCTCTGGTAAATCCTGGCATAATACTTTGCATCCTGCATTTTCAATTTGCAGGATGAGTACGTGAAATACTGAGACTGGGTATCTTGGGAGATTTTATCAATATAAATAAACAAAACATAGTTTGGAAAGCAAGTTTGAAAACAGTTTTCATATTAAATAATAAATTACTTTTTAAATATTCATGCATTTTATGATTAATGCTATTAGCTGTTAATTAGCTAAATAAATATGATTAACTGTGTGAATTTCTCAACCTTCCTATCAGCTGCTTAGAGAAACAGTTACATAGTGAATGTTTTATTACGTACATAAAAATGTCTCATGTTATAATGCATAAGTACATATCGATGTTACATTTCTTTGCTGTGATATATGCATTAAGTCCCAGGCCACTTTGAAAAGAAACTACAGATCTTAATAATTTATGTTCCAAGTTTTAGCTAGGATTATCAATGGTAGGTTTTGAGCTTTTTCTTTTAGTAACATAATATATCATAGTAAAAATGCACAGACAAGCGATGTGTCAGTTTGATTTTTTCCACCTGATTCAGCAACCCAAAATTCAGACACAGCAGTTTAAGCAGAGTTGCACTGAAGAATTTAGGTCTAAGCATTTAATCTGTTCTTTCCATAAATTTCTGCTGCTTGTGCTATTATAATGATGTTACCAGAGGAAGTTTATTTATATCACAGATTTTCAGCATCAGCACATTCAGAATACAACAGCAATCATTCATTCAATAGCTAACAGCAATGTAATAATATCATCACTAACACTCTAAATATCAAAAGAACATTTAGAGAAAAGACAACGGAAAATAAAGTCACTTTGAACAATCAGTAACACAGGATTCACTAAAATGTATGTTTTAAATACATGTACAGAGGAGCCAGCCCAGCTTCTCTGTATAAATAGCAATTATGTGCAGCTATTTTGGAGCAACAGGTTGCATATAATTAAACAATAATAAATAAGGGCATCTTTATGGGCCCATTAATAGGAACACACACTCTAGAGAGCAACATTTAAAGATCTTAAGCTTTGTGCATCCCAAAACACCTAAAGAGATTTTGTTCATGAGCAAACTACAGCCCGCATGACTGTAGAGCAGCAGGGGCAAACCTGACACCGCTCTGTCTAGACTGTGCACAACAGGATCACCCAATGCAAATATGAAATGCCAAGCCTGATGGTGACAGATATGAACCAACTCCCCCTTTTTTTTCTTGAGACTATGCACCATAGCTTCTTTTTTTAACAGGCTCAGATCTTCCATGAAAGCTCTTCTCCCTGCTGTTCCTAATGTATATTGTAAAGAGCTACCGAGAACAGCACTTTAGGAAGTCACTTGTCATTCTCTCTTCCCTCCCCTGCCTGCTTCCCCAAGTATTTAGATAATAATGGACCTGGTTAAAATCATAAAGTCCAAGAACATACTGCTGAGGTTTCGAAAGGCTAGACCTGTAAAAGCACAGATAAAGACTTCTATTGAAAATGATGTTAACAAAGCGATACTCTCAAGAGGTGAAGAAGTGGTCAATCCTGCATGTTGCTGTGTTTTAAAAGAAAAAGTAAATTATTTCTCCTTATTTTTTGCAGCATGTGTGGGAGGGAAGTGCTGCTTCAGAAAATGAATGGGTGAGCACCGAGAAGGGCAATGCAAGTCAGAATAAAGTTTGTTCAAGCAACAGGAAGCATGAACACCAACCTTGTAATGGAGTCCTACAGAGCTTCAGTTAAAACTGAAGAGTAGATAAGATCCCGCATATGGCCAAAAGGCTGCCTGGCTCGAAGGCAGAAGTGCCTATGATGGGAGTCTTCCAAGGGGACAGGAAGCCCAAAGCATGTGTGTGTTAGCCATGGCATGGAGGTGTCCCTATGGGAATGCAGCTTGTTTCTAAGTACAAATTTAGATCTGCCTGTGAGCCTCTGCTAAACATGAAGGAGGAGAGATTTCCAGATGAACTGGCAGGACAACTCTGTGGTGCTCTTACGAGTGTTTAGTTTCCTGGTGCAAGAAGCAGCATGGGAAAAGATAGTGATGGGTTGAAAGCAAAAGAGGTGGTGTATGTATAATGTCTGAGCATAGTAGCTTCTTCTGTGACCAAAAATTGATAGACAGGAAAGACACAGACTTTTAAGGACCTTTATTGTGAATGCAGGTGATATATTTGATGAAGCTGAATTAGTGAGGGCAGTAGAGAGATTCATCAAGTTGGGCAACCTAATGACAAGTCTACAGTCTTTCCAGTTAGCTTTGTGAAAGCTCTGAAAAGAACAAGGCTGGCCATGTCCAAGTCAAAGCATATGAAACTTCAGTGGCTGAGATATAAGATGAAAAGAGATAGGAAAAGAGCTCAGGCTGTGAAAATGACCTGAAAAGCCTGTATCATGGAAGACCAGAAAAAGCAGCAAGGCTGTGAATTCAACCACACTGCAAAGAAGAAGGTACATATGTTGAACATGATACCTGGAAAGGGCAGGTGAGATGATTTTGTTGCTCACAGCAACAAAGTAAAGGAGGCAGTAAATCACTGTTTTTGAGCACAAGCATCTTGAAATGATGGCAAGACATCTGCAGAGTTAAAGGCCAAGATTTTAATAGGACTTATAGGCCGTGACCCATCTGACTTGGTGTAGATATCTCAAGCTGGGCTCTCAACAGACAGAGGAGATGTAGTCAGCAGAGCCAAAAAAGCCATGCATAGTTTGCATTTTGTGGATCAGACTAATTGTTACAAACTCCCTTAATGCTTTTGTCTAGATCTCCACTGATGGAAAAAAGAGCCTCAATAAAATACCTCAAATGTTAACATCCACCCTGTAGACTGCCTGAAGTGAGGTGAGATGAATATTACCCCAGGAAACATGTCTGGAGCCAGGGGAGATCCAAAAATTACTAGACTAGATAGATATACCTCTTAACAGCTTTTCAATCTTGCTGCAATGTCTTCTTGGGAATCTGGGGATCAAGTGGGTAGTTACACATGGATCCATTATTGTAGATAGCAAGGATGATAACATATCATGACAGAACATGAGATTCAATATGTGTTATGTCTACTTAAACAATATGAATAAATCAACCTAGCCTAGCCTAGGTACTTAAAACTATAGAACAAAATAAATATAATTGTGTCCAGAGAAAGCAAACTGCCTGGAAGGTGCAAGCACAGTCACATTGAAAAATGCCACCTCATAAAGCAGTAATCTCTCTCAGACAGATCTTCATTATGGCTAATCACTATTTTGCCAAAGGCACTTACGGCAACATATTTCTAGGGGAAGGAACAGGAAGGCAGTAGGGGAAAGGAAGAAATTTCTCAAGCTCCTGCCCTCTCACCCCAAAATTGAAGCCCAATGAGAAAGTCAAATATTTCACTTCAGCTGGAAAATTCTAAGAAAGAGTTCAAATGGAATACTGTAGCAGGTGAAATTGAAAATGGGGCAGGTAAGTGGTTGCAAGGCATATACTCCCCTCTGGCAATTTTTAATCAGGAATACAGGACTCTTAGGTGGAGGCAATATCATATACTTACACTGGGTTATATGGTCCAAGTAATAACCTTGCATTGGTAATAAATTAATTTTTTTTCCTATAAAAGTTGGTTTCATTTTAACACAGATATCTCTGCTGAGGGGTATGGGTGGATGTTTCCACATCAGCACACATGCTTAATGCAAAATGAACAACTGTGCTCTCCCACTCCCTCCCGATGAAGCACAGATAGTCCAAGACAAAGCCTGGTTAATAAACCAGTTGTAAACAATCAGGGGAGACAGGCAGTGCACTGAGCTGTGAATTGCCTTCATACAAACTAGGGGATTGCAAGGTAGATACAATGTGAGAGCCATCTTAGAACCAAGATAAAAGAGACAATAAAAGAGAAAAAGATAGACGACAGCAGACAGACAGAATGCAGCAGGAATATAATTTCCTTTAAAAATAATTGCATTCAATTTATGCTCTTACCTTACACTCCCAGTACTAAGTAATCTAATCAGATGCATATGGTTTTATTCTACAAGGTACATATGAAGCATGCAATAAAATCCCCATAAAACATGACCTGTGGTGACTCATTGCAGATTTCAGAGGATATATCTATTTTTTTTCTCCTCCTGTTACCCTTAGCAAAGATCTTTTGCAGCCTTGTGGTCTCCTTCCACACCCTATCTCCCATGTAAATCTCTTCCCTTGGTTTTAAATATAGTTTTGCTTACTTGCTCTCGTAGGTTTGGGTTTTTTTTGTTGTTCAGAGGCACTGGAGTTGCATCTATTTTCTTCAGGCTAGAAGGTCTAGCTGAAGGACCTTTGCTCACGGCTGTGAAGTCGCCATCTTTTCGGAATCTTAATTTTGCACAGCTTCCTAAGACCAGCTTTTTACAATTCTGACAATTCCCTTTGATTCTCCCCTAATTCAGTCTTAATGTGGGAGAACACACAGGCTTTCACACAGGCCTAGCAGCACCTGTAAAACTTTCTTCCCCTTTGCTTTGCCAGTATGAGCAGGAGAGTTTCTTCAGTAGCAACAATAAAATCTGAAGAGAGTGTTTTCCCGCAGGAAAGCTGGACAGATATTTCATGCATTTGATTTAGAAATAGAGTTTGGAAGTAGCCAGGGCACGATTAACACTGTGAAATAAAGGCAACAATACTGTGAATTTACTAATTTATTTATCTCAGTTGTGTATTCTATATTATTAACAGATTTTGAACCTTAACAAGTTTAAACTACAAAAAACTCTTTAGCAGAAAGTATGCAGATCAGGCTGTATTTCCCAAACTGATTTATAGTTGTTCTCAGATTGCCTGCAGTTGTTCAACAAGCTTTGTACCAGACCCGTATTAGGAGGCAGGACCTGAAAGCAGCCCAAGTACAACCCCATCACACAGAGATGTGACATTTTGATCTCATTTCCAGCCGATATGTTCCAGAAGGCAACGCTTGAGGCAACCTCCAGTGTGCCAGTTTTCTGCCTCTGAAATCTTCACCAGAGATGCTTCCCGTAATTCCAGCTGTGATGCCCACATATAAAAGAATGGTCTCCTTTAGACCTGTAGACCACAAATCACGTAGGGCATCACAGATCACTATGAATGTTTTAACTCACCCCCACGACCAAATATTTTTCAGGGAATTCACAAAATCTGATTCTTCCAACTGCACTTGCTGAAAGCTGTAGCCCCCTCCTTGAGCTGCTTATCAGTTCTCTTTTTGAGTAGCCCCATGTGTTTGTTTTATTTATTACTTTGGGTTATCTATTAACTTATACAAGACCCCAGACACCCTAACACTATTAAATATATACCCGTATCTCATGTTACATTAATTATACAATATATATAATTAAAGTAAATCTTGGCAGCGTTAAAATTGTCAGTTTGACAGGATCTCAGACAGTCACCTAGGAGCCTGCTTCATCTTCAAGGAATGATAGCCTTAGCCTTTCCATCAAATCTTTCTCGCACAGATACTGAGAATATCACCAAGAAGTTCAGATAAAAGAGCAGGAGAGTGATACCCAGACTCCTCACAGATGGTCCTGCCAGCCGGATTTATGACGGGGAGACTTAACTGGGCGCACATCCAGCACACAGCACAGCATGCCCTGAGGGGTCGGATCATTAGTGAGGGTAAAGAAGGGAAACGGCACCACAATCACAACCACTGGGACATAGTGGGAACCAGCAGGATGAGGATGCCTAGATCTACCCTTAAGCATGGTTCCTGGATGGCCAGCGGGTAGGGCCCCTGGCTGAAGGGCCTGCTGCTTCCCCATAGCCATACACTCGGTATGTCCCACATCTCTGTATTTCTTGCCTTCTTGTCTCTCTCCTCCAGGAGACCCCTTGTGATCTGCACTTAAACCGAGCCCTGTGCTTTTCTCCTTTGCTGCCAGCTGTACAACTTTCCTGCTTGCTTCTGCCACAAGGGAGGTCCTAAGGGTGCAGCTTCCTTGTAACATCTGTTTTCTACAAAACAAGTCCAACAGCTCCAAAGAGGGCTCTCTCCCGCCCTCACAGATGGTTTAGTGGACCATAGTGGATCTTCCTACTTGATCTTCTAGCTCCATGACTGCCACACATAACAATTTAATATAAAGAAAGAGTGTCTATCCCAAGACTGTTGAGGCTGGCTGCTCTCCTGAGAAGTGGGAGATATGAGTTTCTAACACAGAGGAGGGGACTGAGTCTGGTTTTCATATTTTTCAGGCAAAGTGTCTACCCAATACTGTTCTTCCTTGCCACCTCCCCTCTACTTGGTCATACATGAATTAAAGGTCTAAATGTGGAGCTTGAGGATGTGAACCCACATTTCCAAAAGCAATCCAGGTCTTCAAAAGAGGTGAGATTTTAGATGTACCAATATTTTTGTATTTTTATATTAACTGCCCTATGTGTGACGCCCAGCTGTGCCAGCTACCCCTTGTGATCTCTGTCCTTAAAGCCCAGCTCAGAACTGCTAACTGCAGCCCAGAGCCTGACTCTGGTGCATTGGTGTGCTAATGCCTAAGCCTCTCTGGGGACAGGGGGTCAGAGAAATGGTAAAAGAAAATCAACACAAGCAGAGAGAATTGCAGTGCCAGGACTGGAGGGCAGCAATGAGACACACTGAGACTGGGAGGAAGCCACAGCAGCTCTAAGCGATTGCAGAAGTGTCACAGTGGAAAGAGGAGGCAAGGCTCTATAGGGATTCAGGGAACAAAGGCATGGGCAGAAGGGTCTGCTTCAATATCTAGACCATGCAGAGGTACTATAATCTCCTTTTTTGCTGCTGCATACTCAGTGGCTGCCTCAAGTGGCGTACTTTCTTTCTAGGCTCCCTGATAAAGCCCATTTCAGAAGTAAACATTTTTTTTCTCTTTAAGTAAAAACTCACTTTTTAGAAAACAACCCAATTCACATATCCTTGTAAGGATTTTGATCGCTTTTTCATGTGCTCTTGTAACAATTTTGATCCCTTTTTGAAAAGAGAAAATGTGAGGGAAGTGTAGTGCAATATCATTCTTATTTTGATTTTCATAAACGACTTATTTTAAATATGCAGAATTTCCAAGTTTTTTCTTCTACCTCGTTTTACCCACATACAGAATGGATTAAATCCATTGCATTCTTGGCAACAGCAGAAGTTAGAGGAACCAGAGGAAAGGATCTGCATAATGAAAGCATGGACACAACTCCACAGATTTCTGAGTTTGGCTATTACAATACCCAACTGCTGGAAAATACAGAATGGCACACGCTTCATTTCTAGCTCCAGTCTGGGATGTAAGAGAAAGCAATCACTGAATACCTTAAAGAGAGCTCTCTGCAAAGCAGACTGTGGTAATGGGTCTGGAATTCCTGAGAAGTTCATAATTCAGTCCTTACATTAAACAAAAGGAGACAGCAAGACATAATGAAAGGGAAAGCCCATGGGGAGAGCTGACAGGCCATGGACATGACTGGCCACTTTGTACTCTTGCTGCCCTCCAGTAAGAGAACGCTGAATGCATTGTTTTAAATTTCTGAGTAAATACTGGTACTTGTAGAGGTTAAACAAGATGCTGTACTAGAACCTGCCAAGCCTTTATTTATACCTAGCCAGGGGACAGGATGAGCATACACTGACAACCTCTTTTAATCCAATCACAAGGAAACCACCACAGGAATGGAAAGTAATTTAGCAGGCAAGCTTGTCTGACTTGTCCTCATTCTCTACACTGAAGATTTTTTATTTATTGTCATTTTGGAATAAGAATATAAGCACGTGGTAACAACATAATACACTACCATCACAGACCAGCAGAAACTGTGGTATCAAACCTCAGAGAAAACATTTTCAGAGACAGAATAATAAGCACTCATTCAACATTCAAGATTACTCAAACTAATGCAGCCTCCAGAAAAATGCAGCAGGATCCTGACGGGTAGTTTGCAAAGGCAGCTTGAATCATTCGGTCAAACCATGAAGTGCCACCTACTTCAAGTCCCTAATCCTCCACAAACATACATTCCCTGCAGAACTCCCACGTGCCAAGCTGAATGCCTGCACAGCTATTAGGGGGTGATGCAGGACTGTGATGGTAGTTACTCTGTCCTAAGTGGGGGAAAAAACAGAGCATGTGCGGGAATAATGTGAGGAGAAGTTGAAACCCTTTTGGGAAATCAGCATTAGGGACTGCGATCTAAATGAGTGTGTGCGTGAGCATGTGTTACTCTCATTTCAGGAAAGAGGGGCAGACTGCCAAGACCAAGCACTGTGATTCAAAGCTGTGTGACAGATCTGCTCTGTGAACCTTAGCGAGCCATCACAACTTTGTGTCTTGGCCTCCTTTTCTAAGGAGTGGGGGACTGAGTGGGAAGGGACATGTTCCAGTCAGCAAGTTGAGGCCATGCACAGTGTCAGCCCTATCAAACCACCTAAAAATCTGTTTGCCACCTAAAAATTTGATGGCCCAAAAAATGGTAAAATATTTCCTCTGTAGATACTTAACTTCAAGAAGCTGCACTGCTCTTCCTTAACTAAGGTTTCTTGGAACCCTTGCAATTAATTGTATTTTATGCTTATTAGACAACAAGCCAAATGCTTCACTGAGTATATCAGTGTAATAAAGGGGGGAGCAACATTTGACCACTAGACATTCAGCCAAGAAAAATGTGTTGGTCTGGGAGTATGCAAGGATGGATTTCTAGGGACAGAGTCTTGTGGTTGCATTTTCCAGTTTTCAAGAAGACTCTGATAGAAGTGAGGCTTTCCTAATGCTCCTGAGATGTTCCATATTCCCTCAGTGGAATATATGAGCCAATACAGAATCCTCTCTTCTCTATTTGTCAGGTATTTAATAAAATTGGGAGAAAAATTACGGTCTCTGGGAACAGGAACTCTGCAAACTACGGCTTATATGGGCTAATCAAATTAAAAAACAGTGGAACAACAGTGAGACCCACTGATTGTGTAAGTTTCAGACCCTACAGAAGTCCTAGAGATCTCTTTCAGTTCTCAATACAAAATGAACTGATTTTGGATGAAAGTGAACATGCTGAAATGACAATAACATATAAAACCTTTAAAAAAAAAAATCAATCAAATCCTCCCTCCTCCCAGAGAAACCCTACTTACCTTTCCAGCTACCTTGCATAAAAAGTAAACAAAGAGAAAATCCCGTTATTCTCATCCTTCTGCCACAAGGATTTCTTTCTACTCTGAAATTATGAAATATTAATAGCAGGAGATTTCAAATGAAAGCAATAAGCTCTATAAGCCTAGGAAAGGTTCTACAAGTGCCTCCTGCAGAATTTCTTCTACTTTTTTTCTAAAAATCAGATCTAACTACAGTACAAGACATGATGGCAAGGCAGACAGATCAGAGCACTGTTTCAGTTTAGCTATTTTTACTCTCCTTTAACTTTTTAAGTGTAACACAGGTTGATGAAATAGAATGTTTGTTTAAAGAGATGAGAGAATCACAGAATCACAAAACAGTAGAACTCTACAGTTGCCTCTAAGGGTATCAATTCCACAGGAGTGGCAGTTAATCTGGTCACATTATAGTGTGAAAACTGGGTCCAAAGAATCAGTAGATAATTTTGCATACGCATACTACCCCTTAGGTCTTTAGTCCTCTGCCACATGCATTACCATCAAGTTTACATACATAATTCTTGTAAATAATGCATACATTTTTGTGCACATCTGCTTCTAAGACTTATACCCATATATGCCTTGCTTCCTTCAGCTAAACAAAAATAAAACGTTTGTGTCTGTAGGCTTTCTCTCCACCTCTCATAATCATAAATGAGATCACCTACACAATTAGGTAGGACTATAATAGCTCTATGCCTTATAATGAAATTTTTCCAGTAAAATGCTCCCTTAGTTTCAATAACCGTAAATAATTTGGCAGAAAGACAGTACATTTATTCACTCAGCTGAATTTCCAGTGTTATACACTGAATTCCTATCACTTCCTTGTGATCTGCTTATATCTCACTGGCATTCCTGAGCCTCTGGTATCCCGACAGACTGGGGCCTTCCAGAATTCTGCCCCCATTAGTCTATTTCTGGAGACTTTTATTGCAACCTTTGATGAACAACGACATGGAAACTGTAATCTGAGAGCTATGTCTTCCAAATCTGTTTGTAGCTGGTGGCATGATGGGTTCTAACAAAGTAAGAATGATGGTAGGAAAGAAGGAGGAGGAGGGGAAGGACAAGGAGGATGAGGATGAGGAATCCACAGTCAAAACTCTTCAAATTAAGTCAGGAAATATTCTAGCACTCCTCTGCTGCTTCAGGAATCTTTGTCAGGTTGGGGGAATATTATTATCCCCGGCCCTACAAGAGGCATTCAGGGCTGTTAACATCAGACAGATCTGCTTGTAGAACTTTTCACCCAAAGTAATGGCAAACTAAAGCAGCAGCAGCAGAACAGTCTCTACAGGACAGTGTACTTGGATTTCTAGGAAGCGGATGGGCTAAACCAGATGGCAGACGTACCACATTTCACCATTTACCTGCACTTTTCTTGTCACCACATTCTGACAATAAATGCTTCTACAGGTGCTGATACACGTCCATTTCTCTCCAGTCCTTTGCATGCTGGCCCATGAGAGAAAAGATCTCTGTTTTAAATGCTTTCACGTTTGCCTTCTCATACTGGAGCACCCTCAGATGGTTCAGCCTCCTCTGAAGTTCTTTGTAATTTTCCCAGTTGGAAACAGATGTTTATTTTAGACTAATGGCTGTCTTGAAAGCTTAGTTTATGAGGAGAGAAAGCTGTTTGGGCACATGCACAGATCACAATTAGTTTTTCACAGAGTATATTTTGATTGTAGACCATTTTATACTTATGTCCATTAAAAAAAGAAAATTTGTTTATGTTTTTCCCATGTACCCATACACCAATCTGTGAAAAACGCAGTGATTTTTCTAATAACAGCTAATTGCTATAGAAGTACCCATGGATTTACTTCTAAAACCATAGTCTTAAATCAAAGACATAGAATGTTCTTAATTTTAACAAGGAAAAATTCTTCTTATTAAACCTTTCATTTGTCTGATATGAGGTAGAAGACTGTCACACTGACATTAAAGAAAACTGAAGATGTTCTTCAGGGAAATTTTTAGAATCAAGATAAAGCAATGATAAGAATTATTTTTTTGGTTCAAGTGAAAAGTCAAGTTAACCATAGGAAGGGAAGTAGCAGGAGCTGTCAGAAATTGCTCACATTCTGAAATTTAGGGATAATCCTCTAATGACCTTTGTAAGTATAAAGGTAATAAAAGAAGAAACTTTAATAGAAAACAAAAATGAGAGTTAACCCAGAGATTCAAAGGAATAGTCACTAAAGGGGTTCTGAATCTATACTTAGAAATTCCAAGATATGTTGGATCTCCCTTTCAGATGTAGAAAGATCTAAAGGTCTTTAAGGCTGTATGATAAAACCTCTTTGTGAAGATGAAAGAAGTGTACTTTATATTACATTTTGGTTTGCACATGCATCATCACGGGCCATGCTGTGAAGCTGAGAGCCCTCAGAAACCCCACCACACTTTCAAATGACTGCTTCAAGTTTTAATGAACTGGGTGGACTTTTTAAATTTGTTTATTATCCATTTGCCTCAAATAACTTGGGACTAACAAATCACAACCCAAGCTTGCAGACTTTTTATCTATCACCAGCACTAGCCCAGGGGAAGCAAGAGAATGTCTTTGAACAAGGATTGATAAGATGTCTATTGACTGAGGATAAAGCTGAGCCATGCTGCGAAAGCAAAGTAGTTCATGGTGATTTCATACAGCTAATGTCTGATTGGTGAAAAGGCACTTCTGAAACACTCTAAAATTAAATCTGTCTCAGTGGCATAGATGGATGCAAAGTACCATTAAAGACAAGATCCAGGCAAAGCAATGTACCCCCACAATGGCTTCGATAAAAGAAATCACAGAGTAAATACACAAATGCTTTGTCTTAGGTCAAAATTATTTTGCCTCCAAGACCTGGATTTTGATGATAAGTAATGTAATGAGATTGGACTAGGATCACCAAATTGTTTTCACTCAACATTTTTTGCTCTTGAGTACTCATGTACTCTACTGCTACAAAGCTCTGGCAACTTGAGTATTTGCTTTATTGAATAAACAAGTTTCCAAACACATAGTGTTGCCATCTACATATTTAAATTTTATTTTCACTGGTGATGGCAAACAGAAAGAGGCCAAGTGTTATTTTTGCTTTTAATATATGACAGGCAGTAGGAGACAAAAGATAAATTGAAAAAACCAGGCATTCAGGACATGCTCTGCAGCTAGAATGTATATAACTTCCTGACTTCAGGCTGTCAGTAACCCATTAACTAAGAGAAGACTGAGTTTGACAGAGACTTAACCTGAGGGACTTTCACATTTAAAACTGTAACTTATTTAATTTCCAGGAACAAAGAAAGCCCAAAGGAACAAAGCCCTGAGAGTGGTCACCAACGTACTCATGCTGAAAATAGGTGTTGCGGACTAAAAGAGGCATTTTAGCATCTTTTCAAAGATATAATAATTCATTTATGAGTTTTCAGGAAGTCTAATAAAGTATGCTGGAAAAATCAAATGACATGTTGAGATGCATGCATATTTTCTTGGGGAAAATCCCCTCAATCTATTTTCTCTAATGACTTTGTCCCACTTCCTCAGTGTTGGTGCCACACTACTGTCAGCCACTCCAAGATGGGGAAGGAGGGGAGGACTAAGCACAGACTGTGCCTGGTTTTTTTCCTTGAAGTAGGCACTGAAGAACATGCTGCTCTGGATAAAGCTACCTAAACTTCGGGTTCCTCAACCCCCAGAGGCAAATCTGGCTGTGCACTTGATACCGACTCCCATGTCCAGCTTGGGTTTCACTCAAGGAATGGTGAGAAGGCTGATGAAAAACAGCTTCAGCCATTTGCCAGTTTTAAAAACAAAAAAATAAACCCAACAAGACCAGCAGGAGTAAGTGAGCCAAGTCAGTCCCCATTCCGGCCTTTTATTGTGAGGATTATTGCCTTGGTAGCTCATGAAATGCTTTTGAAAGTGGTGCACTTTAACGTATAGCAAAATAAAAATGCTAATCGATAGTCTCTCTATAGGAGCAACTACCTTATGCCAATTAAAGTGCCTTAGAGAAAAAGAGACTTCTAAAAACCAATTTTCTATCTTACAGTGGGGTTTGAGGTTGGAAGAGGGGCTGAAATCCAATTTCCCCTAAGGGAAGATTAGCCAAACACGATTTAACAGCAAGGTCTGCATGTAAAAGGATGCAGCAAATACGCCTGTCTAGCTGCCATGTTGTAAGCCAGGCTAACGGCATTATAGCATCTATTAGGGTGTCGCACACAAATGTTATGGTTTGATCAATTCCCAGTGCTGGCAGTGGATTTTTAGTTTCGAAAGCAGGAAAAAAAAACCCCTTACATGAAATAACAT
The DNA here is from genome assembly GCA_013397175.1 of Platysteira castanea. Classification (NCBI taxonomy): domain Eukaryota; kingdom Metazoa; phylum Chordata; class Aves; order Passeriformes; genus Platysteira; species Platysteira castanea. The sequence goes on from VYXC01005985.1 coordinate 790,255, forward strand.
GCCATTGCAATGTTTGACTGCCTGCTTCTGCTGTGCTTAAAGCTATGGAGGAGGAATGGTTGGAGAATTTAGGCTGAAATGAACCCCAAAATCCACTATTTCATACCATGCTCAAATGCAATATATTCTGCAAACACGGTGACAGTTCACTAGATGCCCCATAAAAACAAAGCCATGAGACAGCATCTGTGATAAACAGCCCATAACCGATGTCCCAGTAAGGATGCAACAAGTGAGGGTTGTATAAAAACTGGCCTTAGTTTATGGAAAAGGACTAGAAAAACTGGATGTTAAAGTATATAAAACTTTGTACAGTACAAAGTCTGTAAAAATAAAACAAGCTAAGTCTTTCCTGCCTCCATCTAGTGGTTGATTCACAGAAACCATGGTGGCCAGTCTACACTTGATTATTTAATTTGGGCAAAGAGCCAGGACTGGAAGTTAAAGGTTCAGCTTCTCTACTGGCAGATGGTATTACAGAGGATGTTGTCCATCTGATGCTGTCCATATGCGGGCTGAAGGAACAGCATGCTGTCACTCCTAGTCCTAATGAATTAGGGAGATTTGATGGATCATAGAGACCTTATGAAATAAAGGGTCAGAATTTGTAACAGAACAAAAATTAAACCATTTTAAGAGTGAGTATGGGAGACAAACAAAAATCCCACAAATGAATAAAACAACTCAAAAAAGCATCCACAGAGAAGAGGAAAGACTGTGCCTTTACTTGGAACTCATGAATAGTCATTTGTAAGCTTGGGTTCCCTGAACATACATCTGTATGAGTGATTTCAACATTGCCAGGGAACACTCTTCTGCACTAGAACTCAGTTGTCCCTGCCACTCATGTGGTTTTGGTCTGGGCCAAATAACATTCTCCTAACAGGACAGGGATCATTCCCGGGAGACCATTTACACTCAGGCACCCTCTCTCGTTGAGTACATGATTTGAAGAAGAAGGATGCAAGCTGTTCTGTGCCAGCTGGATGTCTGTACCAGGGACCCATCACACACATCCTTAATTTATTAGTGTAGATATGGTCTGAGGAGCTTAATTAACCCAAAATATCCAGGTAGTACTGACTTCATCTTCAAACATACCAACTACATACAGAAACATATAGGAAGTCTAGTGGGTTTTCACACAGGAAAGCAGTGTCTATTAGATTTGTGTCCTGGGCAGCAGCACCCTGCCCAAAAATATTCCCAGCATTTTTTCATCTCTAAGAACCTGATTTGCCAAGAGAGAGCAAATGGGTCCTGGAGGGCAAACTGTGCACAATTCAGAGAGCAGCCAAAGGGAAACTTTCAAGAAGATATTTAAAGTAGCTCTGTGACTAGTTGAAAGTTATGCTTTTCCCCACCTAATTTTATTTTTAAGGAACTCTTCAAAAATTTAAACTCATAGAACTGCAAAATAATTTAGGTTTGAAGGGACCTCTGAACTGTTCAAACAGCTTCTAAAAGAAATACAGAAAACTATATCTTGCATTTTGAAAGAACTTGAAATCTAAAATAACCATAAAGCACCTCTCCCCCTTAACTACGGATAAGGAAACTGAGATCTGCAAGGCAGTCTGCAAGAAGTACCATGCCTGTAGCTCAACATCCAAATGACACACCTCTATCCCAAGCCAGATGCTAAAATTTGCTGCACAATCAACAGAGAAGATGGCCAGTCCTGCAGCAATGCTTTTGTTCACTGATGATAGATGGAGACCAGTTGGTGAGCTACTCAAGAGATTACAGTGTTATCTGGAAAAGCTAGGACTAGCACTTAGAAACAGATTCAAGGACCTAATCATAATTTTCCCTGCTGTAGCTGAAGTAGTTGAAGTCTCATGTAACAGTGTGGGTCCTGGCTCTGCAAATGCTTTTGATCAGGTACAGCAATTTCGGAAGGATATAGTCCACCAACTTTAGTGAAAAGCACTATTTTTGGCTGCAGGACCAGAGAGACACTCATAATTCACAGACTGCTTGGTGCAGGCACCTTTTACTTTCTCTTTTTTTGTGTTATAAATGCTATCTGTAAATTATTTGTATAGAAGCAAAAATAATGCAACAACAGTATAAAAGCGCAGCTGTACAAAATAAACAAGGTAACTTGCAGGCAAGGTGTAAAAGTAGCTAGAGACTGCAATTTTGATGGCCCGGCTAGGTATTATTATACAGGAGTTTGTCTGAGTGGCTTTATATAAAAGCTCCTAAAATACCATGGTTTACTGAAGTCCTCCTTCCTTTCCTTATACCTGGCTCAACATATAAAGTTCACAGAATCACAGAATATGCTGTGTCGAAAAGGACCCACAAGGATCGAGTCCAACTCCCTGTTTTGCACAGGACCATCCCCAAGAATTACACCATGTGCCATAAAATTGTAATGTAACTCCTTTTTACATTGTTCATGGGGTCTGAGATTGTTCTGCTGGAAATAATGGAAAAACCCCACAAATATCAGAGTTAGAAGCCACCTCTTTTACCATTTTGCAGGTCAGCATCCAAGATACCAGAAGACTAAAAACTATGTATTTTTTAAAATCTTCTGTAAGGCAAATTTAGGAGAAAGATAGCAAAAAGCCATTCTGAGGAAGTATTCTACACATTCTGAAAATCAAGCTGATGAATCAAGCTTGCAAAAGCAAACAAACCTCAACTGGGTTTATTTAAGCTTCCAAGCAGACAGACACATGCAGGTGCATCCTCCTTTGGAGGAACAACAAACCAGAGATTACTGCTATTTGCATATGGCAGTGCCTTGAGGTTCAGTCAAGGATCAGACGCCCACTGTGGGAACTGCTGTCAGGACATGCAGCAGGAGGTGGTCCTTTCCTCCCAACATTTGTGATTTATTGGCCCAAACTTGCAGCAGATGCTGAGGTTGTGAGCAGAGAACATGATGCTTGCTCAGCACTGCTCACTCCTGGGCCTGGGTTATGCTCCACAGCAAGGTCAAGTCAGGGAATGAGGTAAAGTGAGATGGTTGCTGTATATTAAGATGAGGAATCTTTACGTCCATTTAAGTGTTGTCCTTGAAATGGAAAGGAACACTTCTCTTGAGCTCTGGATGGTTGAATGGCAAAGAGGCAGTTAGTGAAACCCTGGGCAGGCTTGTGGAACTCCTGTCACCTCAGACCCTTTGTGTTCAACTGAACCCTAAGGCACCTTTAGGACCACACCCACTACTCCCTCTCCTTGCATGGTGTTTCACACCTAGTCCATTTTTCCCTCTTTCTCAGCTTCCGTTTTTGTCTCCTGTCTAACTAATTCCAAGCATGACCAGCTTTGGAATTAATTTAGCTGCAGGATATCATCACCACGACAGGCTCAGCCAGCTCGAGCTGCTGCAGCCCAGTGTGAAGGAGAAAGGATGGGAGGAGAGGAGTGAGTGCTGGCCAGATGTCCTCCTGGAACAGAGAGGGACAGCAGGGCCAGGGGCTGTGGATACTTGTGTGCCCTGAGCTTCTCTCTTGTGTACATGTGCAGCAGGTGAATAAAGCAAAAAAGGAGCGTTCCTCCCCGTTCCTCTTACCTTCTTTAGTTTTGTTCATCTGAAGAATAGGGATAATCTTCCAATCTGCAGGTAAGCCTCCTCGACTTTACAGTGTCATCTTTCTCTGCTAGGATATCTGGCACCACCTTGAAGGTTGGCTAAGCAAAGAGGTTTGCTTTTCTGCTTCTTTTTAACAGTCCTTCAGATAAAGCAGAAGGAACACTCAGACTCTTCAATGAGGGGCCATGTAAATGCCTTGATGAAATTAAAGTACTGCAGATTACCACAATGAAAAATATTATCTTTCAGGTTGTCCTTCCTTTTGCTTTACTTGCTGATCCCAGTTGAAGATTAGAGAAGGTTGAATGTCCTTTTCAAACTCCATCTGTGCTAAATCTGTATAGCTTCATATTTAAGCTTTTCACAGCATTTTTGCTATTAAAAGCGCTACAAAGAATCAAGTCAAATTAAGGACAACATATCTCAGCAACTATATGTGACTTGCAGCGAGAGAGAGGGCCCTCACATGCTCCTCCAAAACATTTCAGAAATGACACTCATTAATATAGTCAGTGCCAAACTATGTTGGGCATTATCTGAGGCTGATGTAGTGTGCGAGTGTAGGTGCAGTCACAGAGAAGAGAGAAAACAGAGGGTGTAAATGCCTCCAATTCCTGATCACTGCAGGGCCCTCCTTACCAATAAGAATTTTCAGTGCTGCTAGATTCATGCCTCGCTCTTTCCCTTTCCAGTTGGATGTAGCATTCTTCATTTCCTATATTTAACCACTGCTGCCCAGCAGCTGCTGCCTTTTCCCCAGGAGCTGGTCAGCTGCGTGGATTCTAAGAAAAGTGTTTAGTGCTCAACAGGTGCTGGATCTGGACTTGCATCCTCAGTGCCAAATGGCTAAAGGCTGCTACCCAGTTCTCTAGGACAGGCATTTGCAGAGCCACTTTGATTTACAATTCTCTGGTTTGGGTGGTAACGCAACAAAGCTGAACAAGTTCCCAAACAGAAAACTCTGAGGATCTAAGCTGCTGGTGATGATCTTGAGTTTTCTCCCTGTCTTCCTTTGGCACAGTACAGCTGTGTGTTTCCACCTTTCACTACAGGTGACAGATTTCAGAGAGGAAGGGTTCTGTGGCCCCTGGTATGCACTGGAACGTAAGGCAAATGATCCTTGGACTCTCCTAAGAGACGTTTCACACATGGTTACCCATGACTGCAGAAGATGGGACACAACAACCCAGGAGGCCCCTTCTAGCCTTGCATTTCTAAAAGCAACTGCAATCTAAACAAATATATAAGAATAATAACTTACCAGCTTTGCAGCTTCCTCCAAAAGAAAACAACACCTTCTCTCCTATTCTTCCTTGTTTGACTGGATCCCTATTTATACACCTGTGTAATTTAACATATATACAGTGTTTTAATGAAGACTCTGTCCTTCAGCCTATTTCTGGCATCTGCGTGATGCTTCCCACACTGCCACCAGCTGCTTCCCCAGCTGCTTAAAAGCATACGTAGTTGGGGCCACTACAGCACAGGACAGTGGCTTCGAGTATCTGCTGGTTTTTGAGATGTTACTTAAGAAATAAAAGAAACTCTGTTTGTATATAGGGGTCATTTGTACGAAGGTAAGTGAATCAGCACATGTGGCTCCGAAGAAACTGAGGCCAGATAGTGGCAGTTTCACAAGGGATTCCTGCAAGGCACACTAAGGAAAAGGAATTCCAAGTAAGATGAACTATTTTTTTCATTATTAAACAAGTTAACAATAAAGCACAGCCATAGGAAGGCATATGTTTGAACAATTTGGAGCAGACAAGATTCTCAGCGCCAATCAGTGAAGGTTCATTGCTTTCATTACACTGCTGATGGTTTACACCAACTGAAGAGCTGCCCACTGTGCATAATTTCTCTGGACCGGGGTGGAAAAACCATTAGGTTACATGCTCTTTTAATTGCTAATGAAACTACAATCAAGACTACTTCCAACCAGATTTCAAAATTATCTGGTTCCTTTTTCAAAACAGCAAGGAGCTGGACTCTTCTACCACCACCAAGGAAAGTTTTATTAGCACTAGGAGGTAGGTTGCAACAGATATTACACTGCCAAACACAGCAAAGATTTAGCGTAGGAGAAATGCTAATAGGTCTATAATTCTTTGAAGTAAAAGTCTACCATCATTTAATAAGGAGGTTATGTTATTGTACATACTGAGTGCAGCTCCTTCTGCATTGCTATAGATAGCTACTGTACTTAAAGTGGACATTAATGCAAATTTACAATGAAATGCTGGCTGAATTACATATCACATCCCCATGAGACTATAATGAACTCCCCATAATTAATATTATTAATCATGGGCCTAGCACAGAGGGCACATATCATGCATTTCATGTCAAAGGTTCTTATTAATAAACATTCCCATTCTCCCAGATGGTGAGAGCTAACAGCCTGCCAGAACTCCTTCTATCATTCAAACCTGTCCCAGCTTTATAACCCATAATAGAGCTCGGCTCTGTGCAGGTATGTCTTCCCTGAGACTTGGGGTGGCCAGTACTTTGTGGTAGTCACCAGGCAACCTGCATGATGCTTCAAAGCTCTGTTTTCACCGAAACAATTCCACAATAAATCTGCATGTGGTCAGTGGGGCCCGAGAAGCGACCTCTACAACCCCACGCAGTGAGACATGAAATGCTGAAGGTCTGACTCAAATGCTGCAGAAAAAGGAAGTTCAAAACAGAGGTTCCACTTTGATTTTAACTCTCGCTGGTATGCAGGGGTCTGTGCAGTAAGTCAGCAGCCTAAAGCTATCATGTCATCATATTCATACTCATTTCTGTGGTGCAGTTTTCCTGCAACAGATAACTTTTAAACTGCTCCTATGAAAATCTTTCAACGCCAAGAACTGAAAAAACTCCAGGTTCTTTTCTCCTAGCTGCCTATAGTTTCCATCAGAGGTGAACAATATTTTTCATGTAAAGCTTTTTGTACTTTATCTTTCTGCTGCCTTCCTCTTTACTTTTCAACAGTGATGTGATGTCAAATAATAAAAATGTCACTAAATTCCATGTTCTCTTATGAAAAATCATAGTAACTTCTGCTAAAGATAGCTCTGCACTCTGTATCATTGACAAGATAATGGTTCCATTAATGTGTACTTTGGGACCCTATACTTATGTATCTATCTGCATGCATCCCCCAAGTTACTATGGCCTGTGTCAATGCCTCCTTGAGGAGCTTGGAATCTGTGGAATCCAGAACAGCGCTGTGCATCAAGACTTACTTATATAAATATTTCTTTTATTAGATATTTTTTTACGCCCAAGTTATTATTCCACTGTGGTCATACTATCACTCTCAATTATTCTTCTTTACTCCTATGACAGTGTGCTTCCTCCACTGACATAGGAGTATGTCCACATTCCCCCAGCCTGACCTTTATTTCCCATAATTCTCTCAGAGTGAAAACCACTAATGGGGTCATCGTGGATGTGTCTGGCCATGGTGGCTGTATCCAGCTCAAAGTGGACAGACATAACAACACAACTGCCAAGGGCTAATCTGAGCAGTGCACCCACGTAATCACAGTGCTGAACCAGGTCTGACTCAAGGAAAATTTGGGAGAAGTTAACTTGTGTGGTTGGTATGCAAATACGACTATGAGTCAATTATCTTGCTCCATAAATAGTGGAAAGCCCAGGGCCTGCTGAGCTCTCCTGCCTGGCAGCAGCCTGCACACCAGGATCTCCCCTTGAGTAGGGACACCTCTCAAGGTTACCCCTCAAAACTGAAAGATTTCTTGCCACAAGAGGCTCTTGGTAAGTGATTAATAGCATGCTAAACTTTGAAATCTTAGCTACATGATACAAAGGATTGACTGCACACAGATAATTGTTTAAGACATCAACTGTTGGGACTAAGGCTGGGACTAAGGCTGGATCCAGCAGCACCTAAACTCCTCTCTGAAAAAGAGTTTAGAATGCACGGGGGTCCTTTCTGATTCTCATGACTGAGTGACAGGGTCTCCCTGACAATTTTGTCTCACCTCACCCTCTCTACAGTAAATAATCAAGTGTACCTTGCCACCAGATTTTGTTAAACCACTGCTGCGTTTACTATCAAACTTTCTAAAATCACTGTTTTATATCAACAAACATATTGCTGCTTCACTCTTATGAGTGAAGCATGTCACTAATCCACAAGAAATCGCTCTAAGAACCTTTGTAACAGCACAATTGCATCAATGCTGAGGAGCTGTGCTCTTCTCACTACACAAATACAATTAATCCAAAACTTCTAGAAGACAGGTCCTAACAGCCCTTCTCAGTACTTGAATACCAGAGATGGAAGAAGTGTCTTTTTTTCAGTGCACAGTCAGGGAAAGATCAGCCTGGCTCTTACCTAAACTGCAATAAACAAACCAACAATTTCATTTCTGAGCCCGTTTTGTGTCTGCTATCCATCTTCAAGATGCTATTTTTTCAGAAGCTGAGAAAAGAAGGCTGGCTTTGCTTCCCAATCCTGGTTTTAAATGAAGAGGAGCCTGCTGCTGAGAAACAGGAGAGCTCTGATCTCACACCAGCTCTATCTGAGGAATCTGTGACGGTTGTTAACTGCTGGGACTCCTGCATCAGTGCCGAAAATGATCTGGCAGGATAAAAAAGCAGTCAGGACCAAGGAAGTACAGTTAGCCAGGCTCAGACTTCATCTCAGGCATGCATTCACTCACAGTGTTAAAAATGGCAGCAACCCAACACGTGGCGAGCTAAACTGCCTCCATAAGGACCATTGCTGACAGCTGCTGTCACCCTCCTCAAGCACAAACCTTCTGGCCAGCACCTGCTTGCCTATTCCTGCTGACCAACACAGTTTGCTTGAGAGTTTTTGGGGCTATTTGCAGAGTTTCAAGAGTTTAAACTGACCATTTTCTCTACTCTCTGACAGCCTTCCAAGAAGCCAACTGGGAGAATAACCTAAAATCTGTCAGAATATACAGAGAGTTTTCTAATCTGTCCTACATCTCCCAAAATGCCTCTCTGAAATGAAGACCTTTTTAAAGGAAGAAAAAATAAAGAAATCCAATGCTGGCAAAGGGAAGTGTGAAAAAAGGGAGGGAGAGAGGGAAGTGGATGAAGACAAGCTGTCTCTTAGAAAGAACAACTGTTATTCCATTTTCCTGCCTTCCTTTATCCTGTCCTGTGGGCATGTGGGCTAATTACCATGTCTTGTACATGCCTGCTGCTGTATTACATGGGATTTATTACACACAACTCTTCGTTGAGAATTCTGCCTGTGTGGGAAGTAGTTGGATAAAAAATAAAAAGTCAGAACTTTCAAAATCTAACTTTTCCTGCTTTACTAGCAGCTAGCACCAGCTGCACAAGCCCATGAAAATTAACCTTCCCCCCTACCCCTTGGATATCCAGTAAAGTCAGATTTGATCCGGATGTTCTGATTTCCACGCAGCTAAAATGCAATCAAATGCTTGATTTTGGGGGATAGATTTGCTTAAATTGTATTAATTCACAAGGATAAACACAATTAGTAGAGCTCATTAGCTTGCAAAATGTAATTTATTTTCTTGAATATACCCATTTCCTTGGATGAAGAGCTCCATTAGGTTTATTATATTTGCAAAGCTTATATAAAAATCCAAACCATGGCAACAAAGAGAAAATTGTTACTACACAGTCACAGCAGTCACTTTTCCATGTTAAATAAGTTTGGCATTTATTTATATTTAAATGAGAATATCTACTACTATCAAGACCAGGATATGGGGCAAGTACTTATACAGAATATAATTAAAACTAATTCAAGCAACAAATGTGGCCTGAAATTAAAATACTCCCCAACTTCTTTAACTGAAAAATGATTCAGTGTTCTCCCTCAAACCCCTGTTTGCAATTGCTTAATTATCATAACCAGCAAGAGTAAAGGGATGCTGGCCATTTACAGGCTCATCAGATGGCTCTGCATTCAGGCACGTCTGGTCTGCTTAGTGCTGTGCTTTAATTTTGCTGTAATATAAAGGCTGGAGAGTGGGGAAAATGAATACATGGCAAAGTACCTGTCATTACTTGTATCATATTACTGAGGTATTCTACGTGCACAATATGAAGGCAGCCGGTCCAATTTTCACACTGTTATCATTTTTGATATTATACTGTCTAAAAGCAGTGACACACAAAAGAAATGCTTTTATCATTCTCAATGCGGGGATGATACTAATTACATCATCTGTCATCATTATGCAGCTAAACAAAACTTTTCTTTCATAGAAAACTGCCATTTAGCAAATTAACGGGTAATGACCCATAATATACAGAAGATTGAAATTTGGGAATTACACTCACATTAGTTTGTTTTCTGCTTTCCCCTCAATTTTATTCCCTGATACATCGTGAAAAGGAAGAGAGATGAAGAATTTCTTCAACTATTTAATTTGCTAGTAGCCCTGCCATCCTTTTGGAAATTGATGCAGGATCATCTCCGTCCATATCAATGAATAGTTTCATTCTACTTAATGATACAGACAGTCTGCCAAGCCAGTAAAAGCCAGATGTTAGTACAGTGATGCACAGAAACCTGCTGCTGAGGCCAGATTTTCAATATCAGACGTGAAACAACGAGCTTACATTTGCTGCCAGATAACGGGTGGATGCTTGGAAACCAGGTACTGGGATGTGAATTGCCTCCTGAAGCCTGACCAGGTCACACAAGATGATGGCATGGAGAAGGCACCAGAGGTGGCCCAGCCAGGAGCCCCACAATAAGTCCAGGCAGGGTGAACATCCCTGCAAGAGCCCTCCTGCTGCCTGGACACTGCTTTGTGCCTGGTGTAACACTGCAGTGAGCTGTGTTTGGGAAATATTTGAGTGCCACTACTGAAACAGAAATCCATAGGGATTATAAGAGGCAAAAACCATCCTAGATGAGTCCTTAGCACAAACTCCAACACTTCGGGAAAGAAGAAGAATAAAGAATAAAGACACTTTGTCTGTCATTGCATCTGATCATGCTACATTCTTTAACATAGAAGGAAAAATAAACATATGGTAGGAGGTGGATAACAGTACAGATTTTAGGTGTGAGGTATTTACTACCAACACAAGGTAGCAAATCCATCTAAATCCAGAAAAGTACATTTTAGACATATCTTTGCTCAGTCTGAACTTCTGTGGCCCGGATCAGTTATTTTCTTTCATTATGCACCAGCTACAACATGGGGAAAATAAAAAGAGAAATTCCAGGGTGAACTAAGAATAAAAACAATGGCAAAGACTAGTGAATTTTATATGAACCAGCCATGTCAGTGGAAGCTTCAGTCATCAGTAGGTGCTTCAGATACAGTAAGAGAAATTAGGCATTTGGTCTTTCATTCCCATAGTCCACATCAGGGTGTTTAGGACTTTGCTCTTGCCCATAAAATGATTTTCTGACTTAAGTGAAATTCTGAACTGAATGTATCTGTAAAGTAAGAGGAGTTCTCAGTTCCAATTTATCATTGTTAAAGTGGATTAAAGGATTTTCTACTAGTAACACTTAGAGCTCACTTGTTCATGCACTTGGAGACTTCTACCAGAGGAAACCTTCCCCAGTGGACAGCCAGGCCAAATCAAAAGCTGAAAATGAGCATGTGAAGAACACATTACACAGGCTGATGAGGACCATGATGAGCTGGGAATTAGTGGGGAAGCCTTTGAGAAAAGACCACGCGCTGGTGGAAACTGCAAACACGGCACTCATCCTTTTCTGAGTCACTGCTGAACGAAAAGCTTAAGCCGCCTGCGGGACACCGTGCTGCTGCAAGTGATGTCTCCTGAAGGAGGTATCTAAGCCTCTCTCTCAGCCTTAACCCTCTTAGCAGGCCTTAATATTTTAAACAGTATAAGACAGCACTGGAGATTGCGTGAGATAACAGCATAAGTAGAAGTTTAACAAACCCTAGATCAAAACTGTTGACAATATATGCCCAAATTGGCTTTAGTGGTGCTAATGAAATGATGCCTGGTAAATGACTGGATGTATCACATTCAGAAGTAGCTCTCCGTGGGTAGAAGAGGAAAGCCATCTTGATCATAAAAAGGGACTAGATGTGTTTGCTTACCCCACCTAGTAGGAAAATACTGTATTAATTTTAGGTGATAACCAACATTATCAAAATGCTCTCTTAATACAATGACACTAAAATAAATTAAAAATTGTGATTTGTTATATTGCCAGCTCCTCTGACAGAGGAACTATGTTCACAGTGAGCTGTCCATCTGCTGAGACTCTTGACCCTATTTCTGAAATTTAAAATGGGATTGATGTTATAACAAGATATTTAAATACAAGTGCATTCAAGTTGGTTAAGTGTATAAGTGCCTATCACATCTGTGGAAACCTAGTCAGTGCAGTAAAGAACCAAGAGTGATTCAACTGGGCAACCAGAGGACACCAGTGCAGCTGTTGACACACTGATTGATTCCTGGTAACCTTTGACATGTTTTGGGATAGCCAAGTTCCCCTGAACAGTCAGAACCTATGGAAGAGCTCTGTTCTCCCAGTACCAAGCAATCACCTAAGATGTAGTAACACATCTAGGATCTACATGGCCCTAGCTGCCTGAGCTTGAATGACTGAGTGACATGCTCACTTTCTAAATTTAAGTAAGGGACTTAACAGACCTGATTGCTGGTTAGGGCTCTTTAAACCAAGGTTTCAGTTTTGAATTGAAAGGATTTATCTTTCTCATTTACTAACCATGTAATAAGAATCCAAGACGTTATCACTGTCTTTTCCATATTACAATGTCTTTTGCTACACATTCTGTTTTCCATTCAAGATCTTAGGTAGAAGTCTCTTAATCTGTTTTTGGGACATAAATTCAAGCTTCAAGGGAGGTTCCTTCTACTTTCCTGGTACTCAGTCTGTGGCTGATAAGACAGCTACCAACCCAGCCAAACACTATCTCACCTTTCTTCCCTCCAAACTTGAAACAATAATTTCAGTGTCTTAGTATAGGTCCAGACAATGTAATTATAATATAGATCTGGCCTGGATATTTATAAATTATATCCTTAAAACCACCTCTTTTATTTCACTTGGAGGAAATATGGTACCCCTGTTTTTGGGGAGTACCTATGTGGTCCCACTCCACTCCAGGGCTGGCTACCTTCTAATCCAGTGAGAAGTTATATTAAAACCCCAACATTCTCAGTGCATTTGAAGGGGTAGAAATCAGACAATGTAACCAACTCAACACATGCAAAATGACTTCATATTTTAAAAATAGGCCCCTTCTCTTATTAAAACATATTTTGGTATTTAGAATTTGTCTTCTAAATATGCTAACACATTATTTCTAGACAGTTGTATACATCTTCAATATATAAGCAACCCTTCTCTACCTTCTTTACAACACAAAAAGAAGAGTCAAGCCTCAGGAAATATCAAATCTTACTGAAATACTGTATCTACCACCTCAACATCCACAAATCTGGACTAAAATACATGATAAAATACTTTCCTGGCTTTAGTAAAATTCCTGATTGAGTTTACTCTTAAAGCCAAGAGGTGTTCTCAGCACCACTTTATCTCCCTGGAAGTGAATTAAGGCAGCCCTGACTGATAACCCCGAGACTCATTGCACAAGGTTTGCCTATTTGGCAGTTTTGAGAGAAGGAAAAGAATAAAAGAATAAAGTAATGACAGCTTATCCAAAGGCATAAGGGCACTTCCAGCAAAGGGCTGTGGAACCCATTTAAGTTCTCAAAGAAGAAATTCTTATTTGTGTGGGATTTTCACAGACAGGCTGTTCTTGGAAGGTACTGAATTTCTGTTCGTGAGCAGCTTTGACTGTCCTTGAACAGCTGATCCTTGGACAAGATGTCAAATCTGCTTGTACTGTTCCAGCAAGTAAAATATAAGAATAACTTGTTATTCTGGAGCTGAAGGAATATGAGCCCCTGCTTTTGATACATTTCTACATATAAAAGAGAGATTCATGTATTTCTTCAGAGTGCAATGGTTCTTTACCTACTGATAGTTAAATATCTGCATCTGTCTAAACCTGAAACCACTTGAATGACTCTTGCTGGAGGTACCTGCTATCCATTTAGCAAAAGTTCTTCTGAAATGTCCTAAAAAGTGGCTCTCTATTTGGATATTCAACATGGCTTCTGAATCAGAGCTCTACCCATCCTACAGCAGAACAAACAAAACTCTCAAAGAAAAGGATTGTTCTTAAAATGGCACAGTATGGCCATGATAGGAGAATATCTAGCAGAAAAACATCTTAGCACAGCAAATTCAGCCATCTAGAAAATCCACATCTGTAACAAAGTTCACAGCATGCTGGAAAAGGCAAAGAGCAGAATCTTGTATTTCCTAGGTTATAGGCAACGGGAATCTACTACCACTGCTTCTCCATCTGTTTTCCACAGGATGGTAGTGTTTTGTGCAAAATGATCCTTGTTTTAAAAGATCCACATCTTGGAGATGCAAGGAACATTTCCCTCTTCCTTCACAAGGAAAAGAGGAGTTGGGTTTTATATTGGATTTGGATACTCTATAAATCAGTCAGACTGAACAGGAGTGTCAGCCCACATTGCTCTTAAGACTACTTCCATTATAGCCAATTTTGTCTTTTTTGTACCATCTTCCTCATCTTCACCCAAATACTTCAATGTGCAGACTGATGAGCAAAACACATTTTGTCCCCCTCTGAAACATCAGAGGAATCATGAATAAAAACCATAATGTTCTCTTTAATCCTACATTCTTATATTTTTATTTATTTTGTGTACTGCCAATGAGCACTGCACAAAATATAATGTACAAAGTCTTGAGGCAAACCCTCCAATCTGTTGTAGCATATTGGAAAGTATTGCACAGTCATATTGTGCAAACTTGACTAAGCATCTTGGCACTTTCTCTACACAAATATTTCTGACTTTAATAGTCCTGGTCAAGTATTTCTCTTCAACCTCCTGATTTTTAGCAGCCCTGAGAGATTTTTCCAGTACAGTAGTAAGTACACAAACAGTTTATGTTGCAATTTTCTGAATTTAATCAGACAAAACTTCATGCCACTTTTATTTGCATATCTAGATGGTGGAAGTTTTGTCTATCAGTAATCATTTCTGCAAGCTTATGTATCCCCTTCCTCGTGAAGATTTCATCCCCTGATGACATTTTCCAGAATATCTAGCCTGGGAACCTAATGTAGTGATTTGTAAACATTAAGGTGGAAATACACATAAGTATCCTTTAACGCTCACTTGGTCCTACTAGAAACCTGTATATACATGTAACACTAACCAGACTGAGTGGAGGAAGCTTAACCAATCCTCCTGTGCAGAATGAACTTAATGACATAAATTTTATGCCCTCAAAAACACTTTGAAGATTCAAGGAGTTATGTAATTCCATGTTATTATTGTTATTATTGACCATGGCCCAAAGCCTGCCTCACTGTGGGACAGTGGAGCTTATCATCAGCAAGCTCAAGGCACAGCAGGGTAAGAAAAGTCACAATTTGGAAATGTTTGCATTTCACAAATCTATTTAGATTTTTTTAATTTAACAGGCCAGAATAATTCTCATTCTGAGTGTAATGAGGCAGAATTTATTCTTCTTCATTCAGAATTTAGGCACTGTTCCATGGAGGACCGCTGATCAGAAAAAAAAAAAAAAAAAGCACTTCCACTTTCTTGTAAAGAAACCAAAACTCATTTGCAATTTAACAAATCTGCTTGTCTGGAGATCTCCAGAGGTCACAGAATAGCCCATTTTGGGAACATTTAGGTATATATGGAAATGTACAGTCTGGCTCTGGATGGACCCAGCTTGTTCGGTTTGCACTGAGTGTGAAGTCCTCAGTCTCTGCTGACACTGTAGCAGCTATAACTTGACTGTCCATGTTTAAAGTCATGATATCAAAAGAAGTAGAATTATGCTGCTGTGAAGAAGAAAAAATCTTAGTAGGAAATTTTGGGAAAAGCCCAAATTGTGGAGCAAATTCAATGCTCAGGAAAGGCAGCTTTAAAGTGGCTCCAGACATAGGAGGGCAGAGTGAAAGGGAACTGGTATGTTTCTCATTGCACCTAAATGGATGAATGCAGACAAGGGTTGCAGCCAAATATGTGTCAAGAGTGGAACAAGACAGAGGACCAAGGGAAGACGAGGTCAGCAAAACCAGTTGAACATGAGTTCTGAAAGGAGAATGGCAACTCTGCAAGTATTTTGGACAATTAGTAACTTTTAGAACATCCAAATGCAGTTCCAGCTACCTGCAAGGGATTGTTGGAACAGTGTTTGGATGGATGGGTAGATGAATGATCGCATGGATGGATGGATGGATAGATACATGGATGGATAGGCAGCCTGCCTGGAAATTTGATCTGTATTTATAAAGAGTTGCAAATTATCTATTCTGTGCCAAAAGAGAGACTAGATTTTGGTTATCATCCAGTCTCTGAGAAATTTTGCACTTTGTGAATACAGTGTTGTGTGGACGGGAGAGAAAATAGTAATTCAACAGAACTGTGCCGCCTCTCAGACTTATGTTGAATGCATTTGATAGCCGCTATCATGGGCAAAACTATATTTATTAAGAAACCACATTCTAAGCAAACCATATCTTAAGACTACAGAGTGGGAAGGAATTAAAGACAACTTCAAATGTATCACTGTCTAATTAACTAGGTGGATCTGCAAACAATGACATAGTAACATACAACACAAGAATCAAAGTTCTTCAGCTCTGTATTTTCAACAGATGAACTACAGTCGCAAATCTGACATTTATTTAAAAAACAGAGGTATAAAAAATAGCAGCATGGACCAGATGACTTTTAAAAGCAGTTTCAGGGAGTTTTGACTCACTTTAGCAATGCCCCAATTTTTTTACAATAACTCACGTAAAATATTGGTGGTGCTGAAAAGATCCTCCTCCAGTTGAAATGTGGATATCTCAAGTCACTGACATACTGAGAGATATCACTCGAAAGAGAATTCAATCACCTTTTTTACGCTTTATGTTTAGCAAGGCAATGTTTTAGGACTATTACAAGTCCTCTTTGACTCTTCAGTGCAGTAAATCGCTGTCAGTCATGACCTGACCGACAGTGACATTAAAAGGACAGAAATTACAGAAAACACCCTGCCTGGACCACAGAAAGGTGAAATGTATTTCATTCTCACTCAAGTGATGGCTTAGATACCCTCATCAAATTGCAATCCTGTTAGGATTGTATTAATGAAAGAAGAGGGTAACTAATCTTGATAAAAATTTGATTTTAGAGAACTTGTTTGCTTTTAGTTCATCACTGTGCATGAGCAAGCTAAAACATGAGTCAGCAGTGTGCTCCTGCAGCTAAGAAGACCAGTGGTATTCTGGGCTGCATTAGGCCAAGGATTGTCATGAGATCACAGGAGGTGACCCTGTCCCTCTACTCAGCACTGGCGAGGCTTCGCTTCAAATGGCATGTCCAGTTCTGGGCTCCTCAATACAAGAGAGACTGGGAAGTCCAGCAAAGGACCATGAAGATGACAAACCTCTCCTGGGAGGAGAGATTGAGACAGTTGGGACTGTCCAGTCTGGAAAAGAGAAGGAGGCTCAGAGGGATCTCATCAGTGTATATAAAATGAAATTATATGAATGTATATAAATTGCACCTAAAGGGATGGTGCAAAGAGGCTGGAGCCAGGCTTTTTTCTCTGGTGCTCAGTGTCAGAACCAGAGGCACTGGGCACAGCCTGAAACACAGAAAGCTACCTCTGAACATGAGGAAACGTGTTTGTTGTTGGGGGTGACTGACATTTGCTCACGGAGTTTGTGCAGTCTCCATCCTTGCAGATATTCAGAAGTCATCTGGACACGGTCCTGGGCAAACAGCTCTAGACTGCCCTGCTTGGCAAGGGGGCTGGACCAGACAACCTCCAGAGGTCCCTTCCAGCCTCAACCATCCTGCAATTCTGTGAAGTCTTATGCATCACTACCAAGTTGAGCTTACAAATGACCACTACTCATATGTACCTTGGTACCATTTAGGCCATCCCAGGACACCACCACTGTCCTAGGGAAAACACAGTAAGAGGCATGCACAATGCTTACACTTCCATTCTAACTCAACTCTCCTACAAAAATAGGAGAGAACGCAGTCATTTCTATGGTAGATTTCCTTCCCTACAACTATATGCATACCTATCCATATGTATACATATCCATATGTATGTATATACATGTACACAGACACACCATACAATTTTATGTGCAATTTTGTATCTATAATTTTTATAATCTGTTTATATCCCTACCTTTCTAGACAAAAGGGAGATTTTCCTATGGTTACACAGACCATGTAGTCTGGTGCAAGGTAGAGATTGGAAAAGAAGCTTTTTAGAGTTTCNCATATGTACATACATATGTATACGTATCCATATGTATGTATATACATGTACACAGACACACCATACAATTTTATGTGCAATTTTGTATCTATAATTTTTATAATCTGTTTATATCCCTACCTTTCTAGACAAAAGGGAGATTTTCCTATGGTTACACAGACCATGTAGTCTGGTGCAAGGTAGAGATTGGAAAAGAAGCTTTTTAGAGTTTCCACCACACAATATCGGTTAATTAATGTTACTAGAATTCCAAATGTTAGGTTACATGAAGAATTTAAACACTCTCCACCCCCCAGCATTCACGATACACTCAAAGAAATGCAGGTCAAGCTGAAATCCCTTTGAAAATTCAGCCTTTTCTGAAGAAAAGTTGATAGTTATTGACAAAATGTTGTACTCTGCCTTGTTACTATTCGTGATTAAGGAAAGTAAATATTGTCTGAGGCCTAATGAGAATTCCAATGCAATAAAGTCAAGTGTGAAAGGTGCAATCAATAAGTGATGATGCAACAGTATTCGTTTGTAGTTTTGTTATTGTTTGGTTCATGCTATTTGCTGATGCTTGAAAATGAAGTGTTAAGAAATTAGTGCTACAAGGATTAACATTCAGATTTTATTTCTGATATTGTTATGTTTCTACAGTCATTACACTCTGAACACTAATTAGCATCTGCTTTCTTTTCCCACTAGTTAAGGACTGCAAACCAAAGAATTATAGAACAAAAATACTATGGAAACAAACATCAGTATTATCTATGAACATCCACAAATTAAACCCCACGATGTCCATGGTTAATTTTACACTGCAGGAGCAAGTACTGCAATAAAGTACTGTATTTTCCTCATTTTTTGTGTTAGCAACTATGCTTCCAAGTATTTCAAGTTTATGAACAGAGGATATTTCCAAAAGTGTAACAAATCTGAGTCCGAGCTGGAACGTTTATGTTCTACATATGTCAGCTATCCACCAAGGGTTCGGTTTTGGATTTACAACAAGTCTTGACTATAAGGAAGCATACTGCCCTAGGAAACAGTCAAGGACCAAATCTCAGTTACTCAGTTTCTGCAAGGAGACCAATCTCTTCAGACTGATTAATTCCTCTCTGTTTGGGCTCAGCTGTACTGGCAGGCACATAGACATTGGTCTCTGTCACTGTGCCATGGCAGGGGACACTGGTACCTTGTGTCAGATACCGAAGGGATGATTTTCTCTCTTCCCTGCAGGCACATTGTACAAGTGACAATTTGTGCTGGACACATCATGTAGCCTGAAGATCCTGAAAATATGTTTGAATATTCTTTGCAACTCTGTATTTTCTGAAGAAGCCACGTAAAAATTTGGCTATGAGAACTTTAGTGGATCTTCACTGAATAAATTCACAATGAACATCTTTATGTTTCCGAATATTATGCTTTATTAATTGTTCTGGCACTTTAGCTTATAGAGCAAGATTTAGGACATGGATAGAAAACAAGGGCTGTTTCTGCCACAAAATATTTGGTTATATGTCTGTGTCAAGGTGTCACGGCTTTTGAAGTCATCTAGGGGTATTTGGCACATATCCTATCCAAAGGGAAAGTACAGGCCAAACCAGATGCCTCCCAAAACTCCTGCTGATTGTGTATGGTAAAAGATCCCATGCATTTCACAAGGCATCTCTACAGTTCTTCATGCACTGCTAAAAGCAATAATTACTTTGAAACTTTATTTATGTGTCTTGTAATGTAACAACTTTACAAGTTCACTAAGTAAATGGATCATGTAGCTAAAGTTAACTTATATTTAAAGAATATAACCCATCCTGACCAAAAAGATTCTTTAATCTTTAATCTATTTTCTTACAAATAGTTTCAATGGAATTAGGTAGAAATTATCTGGAACACTGGAGAATGACATATCTATTTTATATCATGGTTCTTGTTATCAAAATGCATTTTTTGCAGAGCCATGAAAATGACTGTTTCAGTCATGTAAGTGAGATCTCTTGACCTATTGCAAATGAGATATCACACCTGCAGTGCCGTAAACTTTTGGCAACTTAGTTGTTTATGTGTATTTAGAAACAGTTGAGTAAGAAACCTAGTTCTGCATGAACACAGTATAAAATGGCCCAAACATACATAACCAAAGTTAAGATAATTATGGGGAAAAAATAAGATGTTTCAAATCAGCTCCCTAAGAAAATGTAAAAATGTAAGAAACCCTATAATATTAACCAGCAAAAACTGCTCTTTCACTTAAGGGATAGTTGGGTAATTATTCAAACCTGGACAAGACTGGATTGTCAAGTGAAATAATAATTCAGACTTCCACAGGATAATGAGATAGATCTCACAGCCATTAGCAGTGGCCCTTATTATAATGCTGGGCAAGGTTCCCCAAGAAAGAGAGGATATTTAAATGAAACTTGTAGGGGACTAGTTTGAACTCGTATATTTGAACAGCTTAGCACTGTCTCCTCGTTTCCATTCATTACTGGAGAGAAAGGTATCTATCATGTAAGACTATGAAACCAGTCAGGCTTTTGAGACCAAAATCCCTGAGGGCAGAAATTAAAACATAAAATAATTAGAAAATCATGCCACATTGAAACTCAAGGAGTTTATATTAAGATTCTTATTCTAGTGAGATTTTAAGGTCTGGTTCAGCACTCAGTTGTCTCCCCTTTCCTGATTGTTTCTCTCTCATTCAAAACAAGCAAATCCAACATATGTCTTTTCTGACTTCAGGTGTGTCATTAAGTATTACGGCTTTAGATGTAAGGGCTTTTTAGATTGGAAACAGAGGAAGGGATTACTTTATCTCTATAAAATAGGTCCTGCTTATGAGACATTTGTATATGCATGCTTCATTCTCTTCTGTTTGTTTGCTTTTAACCACTATGGGAATAACTCAATAGCTTATGGTCACAGAGAAGCTCCCTAATCCCTGGAAAAACAGTTGTTTAGCCTGCAGTTGATAAGGTACAGTAGGGCTAATGTGTCAGCAGTTGCCATGGATTAGAAATACTGCTTGTTTTAATATTCTCCTTACGATGCTTCTCCTAGGTACAGGGGTTTCCAAAGAGAGGAGCAGAGCTAGGGCTGGCATGCCTGGCATCCTCCAGTGACAAACTCTGCTCTGTACCTTAATGAACATCTCCTGGGCTGACTGGTCTCTGGGGTGCTTGGACTATTAGGCTAGACTGGGGTTTACAGCAGGTTAAGCAAAAGGGCTGACTATGAATTTGTAAATCAAATATTAAACACTGATTAAATATTTTATGATCTTTTTACTTAGGCTTTGATTTGAAGTTTACTTCATCTGCTAGCCAGAGATCTGCTGAAGGTTAATTGATGGAGGAAGAGTAAATAACAGCTGATGCTGCTGGCCCTAAGTATGCGAAGCATTTAGGAGTATTCCTAACCTCAAGTGTGCAGTCACTGACGTGCTCATTTGTCTCACTAGGTTAGTGTCACTAGGGCTCAGATATGTGATCAAATTACTGCCGTGAAAGTGGTTTAAGCTTATGTGTTTTCCCTTGTATTGTATATTTGCACATGTCTCCAGTGACACCAAGTAATCCTTTAAATTGTGTTAATTTGATCATGCATCCGAGTACCCAGTGCAGCAAATTGGGATAGGTGGCTATGTAAAGTGGAGATGATGCCTCTTAGGAGACAAATAGCTCCTATGGAAGAGAGAGACATCCAGCAGAACTCAGTCTACCAGGATTAGAGTATAAATCTCTCCCCTCTCTCCTTCTACAAAATCAATGGCTTGTAACTTATAAACATGACCCGACAAATTGCTTTTGTGGACTTTGGGCTCTTTTTTTTTTTTTTTTTTTTCAAGTGAAATAATTAACAATACTCTTATAATTGTTGGTTAATTTTTGGCTACCTGACTGGGCCAGTATCACTTAAAGCCCATCTAGAGAGAGCTCAAAGAACAATTCAGAAGCTCAGCATCCAGAAAGAGCCCCCATCATATTTGGGGTTTGGAGCTGAAAACTTAAAAGCAATCCGAATATTTTGTTTTAGAAAAGTACTGCTGAGATTGTATCTGAGCTCCTTTTCAAGGGAACTTTGGTAAGGATTTACACATACCAAAGTACAATTTATTTAAAGAGCAGGAAGAGTTATTGGACTAATCATTTTTAATAGAGATTCCTTGTCTTTAATACAGAGCTACACAACAGAACTTAATAGCTTGTGGCAAATAAATAATTTACACATGGATTGTGTCTGAATACAAATGCATACATAAAATATCACAGACTTAATGAAGGTGCTGGTTTTTTAGAAAATCAATTTAATTGATTCTGCTGATAGGTCTGCATTAATATTTTCGTAAGCTCCATTTTGCTTTACCTGTACATGTGGCCCAGTCGTGATTTGTAAGAGAGGAAGGGAAAACTCTGCAAATGCAATTAGAAACTCAACACACAGAGCATAGGTAGTTTAGAAGCGTCTGGGGTAAGACACTCAGAAAGAACACTCCACTGTGACCCAGTGGAGGGGCTCACTTACAAAGTACTCCTTGGAAAAGGTCAACCTCTCAGAATACTCGTGATTATTCAGGGTGTTTTGCAGCATTTGAGCTGGTAATGAATTTTCCCCTAATGCTGAATGTGTTGGGTCTTTCAGCTGCAGGCAGCCTGACGTGTGTTTGGCTTGGGCTCCTAGCAGAGTGGGGAGAAGACAAGGGCTGAAGAAGGTGGTCATCGTTGTGGTGGACGCACAACTGCAGCCAGGAGAACAGTGGTCAGATGGAAACACGGGGTATATTTAACAGGGAGAGGCATGGGATGATGGCTGCTTTACCCTTTGGAACCAGTTTATCTGACGGGTCTGAAAGCTGCTTTTCACTACTTTTCACCCAGAGCTTGTCCTACCTCCTGTTGACACACCGGTTTTTATCGCCAGTAACTCACAAAAGCTCTGCATTTTAGAAAAGTGCGTAGGCAGCCGCTGGGGCTGGGCTGGCGGGCCCACAGAGAGCGGCGGGGATGCCGAGGGTCAGCCACCGCCCGCCCCTGCTGCGCGCCCCAGGGGGCCGAGCCGGCCCGCCTTACCTTTGGGGTGCCAGGGGTCCGTGAACTCGTACTTCCCCACGCCGATCGTCCGCAGCATCTGCACCCCGTTGGTGTTCTCCGGGCCGCCCGCTGCCGCGTTGGGGGGCAGTGNTGGCTCTGGAGGTTGACCACCATGTTGCTGAGGGGCTGGGAGGGCTGCGGCTGGAGCTGGTAGTGGCCTGGCATCAGCGGGAGCTGGGGGGTGACGTGCGGCGGGAGGGAGGGTGTGACGCCGATGACGGGGGCCTGGACGTTGGCGGCCGGGCTGAAGGTGGGCGGCTGTGTCATCCCGTAGGAGTGCGTGATGAGGGCGGGCTGGCTGCCCGCTGCCACCGTGGTGACCCAGGGCGCTGCACCTGCGGCATGAAGGAAGGCCGGCAATAGTGGGGGGCTTGGCATGAGGGAGATCAGACATCAACACCCTCATCCTTCCCCTCCCGCACCCGCGGATGTTGCCGACGCCCCGCTGCACAATACCTAAAGCAATTCGGGATCTGGAGCCGTTCCCAAGCAGTAAGTGCATAAAATTGCTGCAGCGATGTGAGCGCAATTGTTAAAATACTTGTCAGGTGACACGCGGCATGTTTGCGGTTTTATGTATTTTGCACTTTATGCAGCTTAAACGCACGCTTCCAAGAAAATTAACCTCTTTCCCCGCAGAGCTTTCACAGCTCCCTGACAAACACTCTGTGTGTATAATAATGGTGCTCCAGCCACTACAAAGACATTGTAATTAGGCGTCTGGCATAGTAGCACAATGTATGATATGTGTCTGGAAGCTGGAAATCATTTCAGGTAGTTCTGGACATAAAAGAAGTCTTAAAGTATTACAGAGTGCCTTTTCCTCTAGTGAAGGCAGAGAAGGAGAAAAAAACCCCTGCTCTAATGAACTTGCAGCATCTTAATACATTCATATCAGCCCTGGCATAGAAGAAACTTGAGGGGTCTTTACAGTGAGGGACAACCCCTGCTAAAGAATAAAGAAAGGGCTCACAGTGAAGTCTAATTTACAGAGGTAAGTGGAGATAGTGTATTGAATTTGCTTTGAACGATTTTCCCTGGTAGAATTACAAATAAGATTAGAGACATACCTGGGTTTTCATTTTCCCTCATCTGTTTAGATGGAGGCTCATCAGTGTCCCAGGGCGTGGACTGATTGATGGGTGTCTGTCCCCACCTGACGCTTGTTGCAAGTCCTTGAGGCTGATTTTCAGTCTTGGAAATGCAAGGTGTCTACCAGAGAGGAAGAAAAATACAGAATAAAAATGTTTTGACTACTGGGATTAATTACAGTTCCTCATAACTAGTAGCTTGCTTGTTTGTTACAGTCCAAGCGGATATTCTAAGATCTTTAAATATCATTCATTTGGGGATTGGACTACATTATCTCCAGAGGTCCCTTCCAACCCTAACAGTTCTCTGATTCTGTCATCATCCTCCAAACTTGCATGACATGTTCGTATGGAAATACAATATATTTTTTAAAAATTCTTCCGGAAATTTCATAGATCCAACTTAAAAAAAAAAAAAAAAAAAGAAGAATCCACAAAAAACTAGTATTTTCAGGAATAAGTCACATCATTTGCCATGAAAATAAAAAAACCCCAACAAACAACAACCCAGATACAGTAATATCCACTGCTGCAGCTACATAAAATGGGACAATCTTCTGTTTGCTCACCCTCTTCCAAAAATAGTGAGTTTTGTTTAGCAGGAGGCAGAACAAGAGAGACTTATTTACAACTGCAGGACAAATTACTGTAAAACAGTAAAGAGAAGTCTTTGTCTTTACTATCTGTCAACCCTTAAAATTGAATGCCAGTAAAAAAAAGCAGCATAACATCACTGGTTGCTAAAGTGGGTATGCTGGCAGGTCTTCAGAGAGGTTAAAATAACTGTAAAGTAGGGGCTGGATAATCATCAAAGCAGACATGATCTGAAAGAGATCTGTTGATGAAGAAACTATCACATGGATTTAAATGCTACACCAGACCCCTGCTGCAATTTTAGGGGACCTTCCCAAACAATCATGCCTTTGCTGAGAAAAGGCTTGTAGAAAACAAGGGTGCTCCAACAGGTCTCATTTATTTAAGCCTGCTGCGTATTTCATTGCTGGAAGATTAAAAGTTTTTTGTTTTGTTTTGTTTTTACTGGTGTCAGAACCTCTAAACCAAGCAAACGGAACCAGCTGCCTATTGCTGAATGAGTACTGAAGAGTGAAGCCATAAAGAACAGGAGACCAGTCTGAGCGATTGCTTGTTTGCCTCACATCTGGGAAGTAATTTAGCTCAGAGATGGGGGTACAGCAGCTCCATAAATGCCCTGGGTCACACTGAACCAATGAAATCTCTGTCAACACCAGCAGCCTGTTCACCCATCACGAGTACCTCAATCTCCCCATGAAAGGAAGTCATTAGCAGACCCATTTATGCCCTCGGCAAATACATGCACACCTTCCCCAGCCATTCAGTCATTCCTCCTGTCTTTAAATCCACCAGAGGCGCCTGCTTCCTCCTGCCCTCCCTTCTTCCCCACCAGCACCCCCACTAGCACCTGCCCTGCTCCAATGTTCCCTCCTTCACCCAAGGGCCTCTGAAACCTCCTGACACCCACCCCCTTTTCTACCTGAGCTTTCTCCTTGGTGAGCTCTTGGAGTCAGGAGTTGTGTGTGCAGACCTTGACAGAGGACATAGGTTTTGCTGTGCTGCTCTCTTTGCTCCCAGAAACCACAATGGGAATATTTCCCCCACTAGAAGTGCTATACTTTGTTAAATTCAGATGTTCACAGGGAAATGTGATTCTTAACATCTTTTTCCTATGATTGCTATTTTTAAAAACTCATCAATTTATTCTTTTCCATAGTTTAGGGATTGTGTTTTGGGGTTTTTTAAATGTAATTTCTCTGGATTTTTTTTTTATTCTATTTGCACTAAGGTCAGTGATAATCTGGTTTTAGATTCACATTTACTTCTGTCCCTACCATTTCAACTACTTCTATAACTTTTGCAATTGAAATAAAAATGAGTCAGAAAAGACATAAAGAGAGGACATACAGACAGTCAAGAGCTTTAAGAGCTCTGCTCTGTTCATGGTGAAGAAAGGGCAGGAGGGGAAGAAGTAAGTCTCAGTTTTGCTTTCTATTTATAAATTGTCCTGAGAACATGGTTAATCTGAGTACCTTTAGCTTTTACATTGTACAAGGTCTTTGACACAGGAGGATATAACGCTGCTGGTGGTTTACAGTTCCTGTTAGCAGTATCCCTTTGGATCTAGCTAAACTGTTTAACAGCAGCCAAAGCACTCTGCAGTAGGAAAAAAAAACCAAACAAACAAAAAACAAAACAAAAAAGACCCCCAAAAAAACAAAACCAAACCACCAGCATTCTCCACCTATATATCAGCTAAAATACTTCCCATGGAAACACCAATATTTATTCTAAAGTAAAGCTTTAAAAAAACATAAATGCAATATAGAGAAATGGACATTTTTAGGAACCAAAAGGAGGATTCACGACTCAAATCATGCTCTGTGTGTTCCACATGTGGCATCTGTGTGTTGCATTTCTTTGTTGTATGAACTGGGTCTTACCAGTGGGTTTGAAATACACACTTTTCATTATTGTGTGGCATTGTCAAGACAGGCAGAATCTTGTTTAACTTTGTTACATCCCCAAGCTCTTTTAAAACGGTGCTGATCTAAAATAAGAAAAAAAATACTCTTCTACCGTAAATAATACAGAACCACACACACATGCTACAATTTTAGAAGAACCCGTATATTTTGTCCAGAATGGGTAAAGAAGGGAGTATGTGATACAGCTCTCCTAAATCCCATAAAAATACAATTGCCTATTTTGGAACTTGTTTTCCAAAAAACCTACAGCCCCAGATCAGACACATGTCAAAGTGGTAGAGTCTGCAGCCAAATCTAGATCTAAATTCCATACTTTGAGCATTAAAAAAGAGGAAGGAGGTTATCAGGTTTGCTATCAATAAACACTTCTCCTTCACTTTCACTAAATGTCAGATTTTTCACTAAACATGCTCACAAACCCTGCTTCTTGGAGGCTCAGTGGATTTAAATGCACAAATCCAGTAGGTTGCTTTCAAACTGCACACCTGAACTTGTGTTTGTTTGATCAGAAAGTGCTAGAGATCAGCTAGTATGAAATCATGACACACGTCCATGAAACACATGCAGTAATGGCGGTGGAAACAGAGAATCAGCTTACTGAACTTCCTTTTCAAATGTATACATACTTCTGGTCTCTGATTTAATTTATGCTTTATTTTTCTTAACACATGAAGGGCTACATTACAAGTGTTACATGTCTCTGATCTGATTGCAGCAATTACCCATTTGCGTTTCTGGAAATTGAAATTATTTCCAGCGCTATCAAACAAAGGAACTTTCTGTCCATTCGCTCAGGCCCACGACAGTGTTCTATTTGATGCTTTTAATGTACAACACAGACGACCAAAAAATGGCCTATATTATGTTAGTTGTGCAGGGGGAAGAGCTATGTTCCATTAGTGATCCACAGACTTCACAGAATCTAATTGTACTATGTTACACTTTTATCTTTAGCTTTCATGTCAGATGCTTGTTTGAATTAAACATGGAACTCATGAAAAAAGGAAATGCACTACAAAATCTACTGGGTATACATCTCAAAATACTGCCAAAAGTCTATTTACATGAAAAGACCGAAAGGTTTCTAAAAGGTCTGTTGAAGCCTGGCTAGTCAACAGCAGCATTGGCTAGTTAATTGCCTGGAATTCCTGGCAGACTACAAAGACTACTTAAGGAATCATCAGCTTCTTTCTAGCACCTGTGAAATGTTCAATTTGTGCTCTTTGTCATGGATAGAGTACCCCAAAACCAAAATATGGAACAATTCTGGAATTACATGAGACTAACACAGAAAGTTGCCAGACTGTCAATTTTCTGTAGCTCAAGGCATAAACCAAGCAGTCATAAACCATGGCACATAGGCAACAGTAATTGTTGTACACTGAACCTTAGTGTACTAAAACATTAAAACCTTCAGATTCATGGGGCTGTTGAGAATATCCACAAGAAAGTTCATGAGTTCACAGCCATCGGCTGGTGCTAAAGATTGGGAATTAATAATTTGGTCTATATAGCATCAGTTTACATGGCTACTATTAGATGGTGAGGAGGCATAGCTACAACTAGGTCTGACTTTAAGTCCTAAGCTTTACAAATCTTTAATGAAATAAACCCAAAACTTTTAATAAGACCTTTACATCAATGGAAACATAAAACTTATTGTACTACTTCCAGCATCAAAGAGTATGTTAGCGGACTTAAAAACCCCAACACAAGAACCACAAAAATCCAACCACAAAAATTTCAGTATAATCTTCCCAGGCTGAACACCGCCAAGCACTTCTTGGGAGGTCCTTATAAACACATTTGAGCAACTTCCCCAGAGCTTGTGGAACCACTGACATACAACCTGCTATGGCTTAGAGTGCTAAGACCTATTCTAACAGTTTCATGAGCAAAAAAGAACTAATCTGGAAAGAGGGATACTAATTGTGGTTCCCAGCAAACAAAATTGTTTTACTAAGGCCTTCATTTAAGGTGATGGATGAGAAGTAGTGAATCTCTGTTCCAATTTTCCAAAAGAGATTGGGAATGGCAGCTTAATACCAAGATAATGTATCCAATATGCAACCCAGTCTATTTTCTCTCCCCATTGAATATAAAAAGGTTAAGATGCATGCATGCACAGAGACAAACATTCCCTCCCACAGATTCAGGTTTTATGGCCTGTCATGGGTAAAAGCAACTGCAGTTTAGTTAGGGAATTCCTTTCAAAGCTGTTCTCTATGCCTCTAACTGGTAATGACTGGTGGCCCTGGTCAGGTTTAAAGTCTGAATGTATCTGATGCTCTAAAAAGTTTAGTGGTCTCTGCGCCAAAGAGTTTATGGTCTAATTTGTAGTTCACACTGCTAAATATTGCATGAAACAGGTATTATTTGTGTGCATGAGGCACACATGTAAAATCTGAACCATACAGGGATAAATCTTCATCTGGAGTAAATTCCTATACGGTGCTGGACAGGACCCAAATATATTTCTGAGTTTAGTCCATGGCCAAAGAAGCTCTTAAGGATGGAAGCAGAGCTTTTAAAGACACAGTGATGATAGCAATATCTCCATAGCACTGGCTGTGTGGCTGGGCTACAGAAATTAAACTGCTGTTTTAAGAGATGGATGTACTGTAATGTATTAAAAACCTAAAAGATATTGACAAGCCAGTGTGCAAGAGGAACAGAAAGAACAGTCCTGCAGTAAAACTTCATTCAAGAGCTTGCTCATGGGTGGAGAGAAGAACTCATCTACCTTACAGTTCCTATTACCAGGAATTTCTGCAACGACACAGCGTTGTTTTTCTCTTCCCAAAACTAATGTGAGAGCCGCAAGAAAGAGAGTAATACAGTTAACTCATAGGAAAAATATTACTACCCTGCATAAAAGACAAAAGAAGTCTTAGTTCCCTCTTGAGCAGAGAGAATAATTCAACACTTAAAATCCTTAAACACCATCCAGCAAGGAGCCACCAGTCAGTGTGAGCTCCGGAGTACCACAGCACAGCCTGCAGAGACACACAGCTTAGCAGTGGGGTAAAATCTGCACCCGTTCTTGCTTTGCAGAAGATCTAAGAACACTCCCCACCTCGAGGTTAATGACACAGGCTTGGAGGACCCCATGAGTGCAGCGGGCCCACGTCCCTGTGATGGATGCACTCCACCCCTTAACCAAACTGTGGTAGTGTGGTACAGGCTGCAAAGGAAGTAAAGGTCTGATCCGTGTCAAGGCCAAGAACATCTCTAGTTTCAACTTGTTCTCTGAAAAACCATGAAGGAAACAGTGACACCAGTGAGCATCAATGCACATGATCTTGGAACACTGATCATGCAATTAACACATGAATAGCTGGTGGCTTTTGCAAGACTCATTAATCAAGGAGCAAAGACATTTGTGGGTACAAGGAGACTCATGCATACCTTTTCCATCGCATGCAATTTGACTACAAGCTAACCACTTTATTCCATAAATACAACAGCCTAAGTGAGCCTTCTTGAGCTCATCTGGCCAGGCAGCCTGGTTGCATGGTGGTGATCTTTCCTCGAGCTGGGACACCTCTCAAGGAGGCTCCTTGAGACAGAGAGACCTTTAACCACCGGCAGATCTGTAAGGAACCTAAATTAATACTAATGAAATATTACTAATTCATGTAGCTGCTCAACATCAATTATTATAAACTTATTATAGATAATTTCATTAGATAGATCCCCTTGTCCAAGTCTGAGACTAAGAATGGACCTAACTGCACCAGGGCTCCATAAGGAGTTTAGAAAGCAAGCGGGTCCACTCTGAACCTTGTGATTTAACTCACTCTATGATTCTTCCTCACTCTTTGTATTTCTTGCCTTAGATACAGATTTTTGTCTAAGTCTAAGACTCAGATTGGACTTGGCTGCACCTAAGTTCCACCACTCTGTACCTCATGACTCATTGGGAGAGTTTTCCTTACCACTTTGCATTTCTGGTCTCTGTGCAAAACATTCTAACTTGATTCTAACTCAGTTTGCATCTGTGCGCTTCTTTCATGCAGTAATTAGTAAGGTGAACCTCGCCATTGAACTTACTTAACCTTTGTAAACCACTGTTAAACTTTGTTTAATTCCACTGAACTTACTGAACTAACTCAGTGAAACATACTGCTGCTTTTCTCTTGAGAGGGCTGCATTCCACCCATTCACAGGAGTCCCAGACCAGCACGGCATCTGTACCTTTACCCAGTGCTGATCCTGGCCCCATGCAGAGCAGAGCTTCTTACTACCCAGTCTGTGAGCTGATAAGAAGGCACATATACGAGCATGTCCAGCTTCTTCCCACCACCAAAATCAACCCCAGCTTTCCTGGACTGAGCCTTGGCTACTCTTGTAAATAAGACAGCCCAAATCCCCAAGCTTTGACAATGCAATGGAAGATAACTCCAAACTGGGAAAGGGTCAACTGCTTTTGTCTCCTTACCCTTTCTGAGGCTCACCATCCACATTAGGTGCAGGTTTGTGAAAGAAAGAGAGGAATGAGATTATGGAAAAGGAGAGAGAAAGACGGGATAGGAAAAGGTTGTGAATTGACTAAAGGTGGTATCTATTTCTTTCTGGTGGCTGACTGCCAAGTACAACCACTGCTCTCACACCAGTGCTCCAGTCATTAGCTAGGAATGAATGCAGGACCATGGAATGACAAGAAGTGCTTCATAAATGCTACTTGGTATTCTGTCTTGGCAAATTGCACCAGCAGAGGCTCAGGTACTCACCCAGCTGCCTTCGTTTCTCAGCGAGAACATCAGGGAACGGAGCTGAGGTATCGAACCAAGGTCCCGGCTGCGACACTTGCTGCTCCAGGACACCAGGGACATCAGCGCACGACACTGGGTTCGAGCACAGAAGCCCCACTTTAGCCTGAGCAGAACCTCCTCTGCTAACACGGTCTGCATGCAGATCAACCCCAAATCAGAGCAAAGCTACAAATGCAAAATCATGTCACGACGGAGGAGAAAACGCGCGGCATCGGGAACAACGTGGCAGCTACAGAGAACATGCACTGCGCAACTCGAGAGGGCTCTCAGCGATCCTGCAGGCATCCCATGGCATGGGTAGATAAATCCAGTTCATCATAAGTGCTTTTTGTCAGAGGGCTTAAGGAAATATGGGCAGTAATGGAGTAAGTGCTTGTCAGACCAGAATCCCAAGGGTGCACAAAGAATGTTGCCCTTGTGTACTGGCAAAGCTACTGAAGAACAACCTAACGGCAGACTTCTTGAAAACTAAACATCTATCTTGAATGCAAATGCTGGTCATTGCTAGGTTCAGAAGTCACTCCATACAGCATTTTCATGCCAAATTTCCCATGGAATTCTTTTAATTATCCAAACAGGATCCCAAATTTCATTCTGGATCAGGGCTGAAGCATTAGAAAGAGAGGAATACTTAGGAAGTAAAAGGCTCCAATCCCAGTATTAAGTTACTGCTATAAAAGTTCCTTTTCTGTTGTATTGGATGCCGACATTTTACATTCAAGCCCTCTGAACTCAGTGTTTCAATTGTAGTACACACTCCGTGGCAGGAAAGTGCATGTTCTCTGCCTACACAGCAGGCACATAAAAAGAAAGGGAAAAAGAAGGAAAACCAATATAAGCCTGTGAGTGTTGAACAGTGTTGCGTGATATTACTGATTTATTAACTTGGCTTGATCAATAAGGCTATCATCAAGGGCACATTTACTTTGCACATAAATTTCACTTTCTAACAAGCACTTTTGTGTGCTCACTTTAGTTTCCATAATCTGATCCAGGTCTCAGGAAGCTTTCTTTAAGTGAGAACAGAGAATTCTTTTTCTAAAAAATGATCAAAGTATACTCAGTCAACTCTCAAACAAAAGGACAGTCAGTACTGTAGAAACAGCATGCTTACCTTTCACAGCAAAAAGAAAAATAAGCCTATAGGTCCGGATTTATGACTGCCTTAAGTTCATCAACATCAATTGAGCTATTAAATCGTGGCTGAATTTGGCTCGCAGGAATTAAAAAATTTCAACTTTCTTTGAATGCCTTCCATCAGTAACATGCTAATTTAATGCATAATTTAAACTCTGCTGTCCTTTAATTCAGCATTTGTAAATAATAAAAAAGAACTACAAATCCTTTTGGATTTATAAAGCTGACCCCCTCCCCCTTTTTCTACTGCAAAACAAAAGTATTTTTTAATAAAGAATTTATTCATTCTTTATATCTGAAAGTAAAAGCCATAGAAAAGATGAGAAACTGATTTACAAGATAAAACAATTAGCTCTGGGATATGTACATTAAGACTAATAAATTTCACATCATATTTTAAGGAGTGGAGGAGGAATCCCAGATATATTAGACTTTATTCAAATTCTATTGAAATGTTCATTTAAGAGCATCTTATGAAGGTAAGTTATACAGTCACTAAAATGAAGATGTGAAAAACAGCATTACAGTGCTATTTCTCTCAGAGACTATACACTTTAATAATCCATTCCTTTTTCTACACCCAAGATAACATCTTAAATCTGGGTATTCCTGTAATTGCTGTGGTCTTGTTAAAATTTTTGATTGTGTAGGAGAAACTCAAATGTATTCCACAGTAAAAAACACTACAATAATATACTGCATTCCCTTTTAATCCAAAATCACGTATCTCAATGATTCTTATTAAAACCTTTTTTCTTCTGCTATTAAAACCATTTTCTCTGTGCGGACAGATGAAAATGCCTTTTAAGACTCAAACAAGTTTGTGCAAAACCAGCTCGAACCCATCAATCTCCCAGTTGGTTTCTGAAAGAAGGTAAACATTCCCCAAGCTATTCTGACCAGACGTGACTGGCAGATCCTGTTTGGAAAGGAGGTCTCCAGATACAATCCTGCTTCCATTCAGATTCAGAGCTTTAATAACAAGGGAAGTTCAGTGCAGGATCAGGCAGTGAGGCAGTAGTTTAATCTGATCTACAATAGAGTGCCAATATATGGTTTTCCTGGAAACACAGTCACTGTTTTCTCCATTTTTTCTGCTCTGTAGGTTTTACATCAAAGCATTCCTGCTTGTTTTGTTTCCGTATTTCCATGCTACCAGTAGGAAACTGTACAGTTCTCCCGTTTTCTTTCAGCAGAATGGATTTGTGGACTAGCATGACTACCTCAGGTGCCTCAACCACCATCTTACCAGAAGATTTATGGCAAGCACATTGCATCCCAAGATATAAATCTACCAAATGGCTATTAGACATACTTTGCTGTCCACAGCCACATGATTTAAAGCAAAACTGATAATGGTATAGCTCTGGCTATACCAGTGTTAGTAGTATGCCTGTGAGAATTGTGCTACATTGCCACACCTTTTTTCCAGACACCTCATTCTCATTTTGGGTGTGAATTGAATGATCCCTCAGTATTACTCTATTAATGGCAACTTGTGATGCTAAACAGTCCTTCGTCATCCAAGGATAAATGGGTACCATGAAGATTAAGGTCAACTTACATTTCCTTCATTGCTTTACATTCCTTTACTTTTTATTCTTTTAAGATTAAATTCTTCTAGGCACCCAGTTTGAACCATTGGGCTAACAAAGAAGAGGAAATCCAGCAAGGATGGGGAGTTTTGCCAAAGAGCTTTGTGTTTTGGAAAATTCCTTGTTATTTATCTTTTAAAGAAAATTCATGTTACAAAAAGCATAAAACCTCACACTCTCTTTGCTCCTGGGAAGTTAACGCATAGTAAAACCACCTCTAAAAATAATCTCCCACTCAAGAAACTTCAAGGTGACAGGGAGAGAGAGAGGGGTTATTGTGAGCTCTACATAACACAGGTTGGTTCTGTAAGCCATGAAGGGAAGGACGAGCTAAAATTAAATAACCTTTGGTAGGGATACCTCACCTACAACAGCAAGTCGTTATCTGATCTTCCTAATTCTCCCCCTCCACTGTTGCAGATCATGGTCCATCAGAAGCTGCTACTCCTGCTAGGATGGGTGCAGGGCAGACAGTGCCCTCGTATCCCCCCAGGGTGAACTGCCAGGGGGGTCAGCCTGGGTCATCGCAGGTAATACCCCTTAAGAGGCAGCGTGTCCCTTGCTGAACTTGCTGTGCCTTTCGGAAGAGGCAAGGGGAGTTCTAGCTATTCTTGTGCTAACATTGCCTCCAGAAGACAAACTGAGCCTTGGTTTGTTGTAATAAAGCTTCAGTTATAACACAGATCTATACATATCTAACAGTGCAGATCAAAATGGCCAACTCTGGTCACAGGTATTGATCAGCATGAGAGAAGAAGCAAAAGCACACACCTACTCTGAAAAAAAACCCAAGAAGGATCTTTCCACACAACAGGTAGAGAACAAAATAATCTTTGTTGTGAATCCAAAATTTCCTTTCCACCCATGGCAGTTTTTGGAGTGACTGTTAGCTTCACACAAGCACTGATTATACCAGCTTATCCAGATGTTATTAGAACAAAGCCCAGAGCCGTATCTTGGTTTTTATGCTTATTGATGATTCATGCCAAATTCAAACATAGATCACATGTTGAGTTTCTTAAAATCACTGAGTTAGCAAGAAAGTTGAGCCATTAAGCAAGATCTTCCACCAAACATGCCTGTCTCAGAAAGGGTAACGGAGTTTGTGACATTAAGATGCTTTGAGAGGAGATTTAAAGTTGGACTGAATGATAACTGTAGGTCCCTTCCCACTGAAGTACTATTCTGTTCTATTCTATTCTATTCTATTCTATTCTATTCTATTCTATTCTATTCTATTCTATGCATTAAATAAGCATATGTATATAGATGTATATGTATCCCCTTCTACTATTGAACTGTGGATGCTCTAAAATGTTCATCTTCTTTTTCTAAAAGTAGTCCAAGCTTCATGTACTGGGGAAGAAAAACAAAAGGTAAAAGCTAACAGACTTGCTGAGGGCCTGCTTTTCTAATGCTGCATTTGATTAATTATATGATTTATTTTCAATGACTGGTTCAATCAATCCTGATCAAATTAACAAAGACAATGATCAGAAATACCAGACTAAAACACAATACAAATTATTTGCTTCCAGGGGATCCAATCAAAGGAAACAGGATTAAATTAACCAGTGATAGGATTAAGGAGAAGTTGCTGTATAAAGTCAGAAATGTATTAGTACTTTGGGCCATTTGCTGTGTCTGTCGGTTGCCATTTCCCTCTCTTCCTAGAGTTCTCAATATGCTTTAAACCAAATTGAGTTTTCTGGGTATTACAAAGGTAATGTGGAAGAAAATAATAATAATAATAATAATAATAATAATAATAATAATAATAATAATAATAATAATAATAATAATANCTGCCATTACTATTATTTCACAGTACCACAGTATGTAGGGCTCTGCCACAGTAGGCACCTTCTAAGAAAAAATACACCCCCATACAGCCTCCTTCCCCAGCAGTCTGTACCTCAAGGAGTTTACAGTCTATGTGCACTACACAGAGATCAAAAGGTGACAGAATATCAGGATACAATCAAAAAGACAGAAAAACCTATTTAATTCTACAATGTTAGTAAAGCACAAAGATGAAAAAGCTACTGTTCAACAAGGAGCGTTAATGAAAGTTGTCAGTGATACAACTGAAAATGTAGTTCTTACCTAACAATGAAAGTAAATACAGGTATCACAGCAGAAGTACTTCTATTTGCTGTGTACGAAGCTAAACCTTGAGCAGCTGACAAGGTCCTACAGCACTCAACGGAGATTTACCTTCAAATGCCTTGGGCTCATGCTGGTTCAACTGGACCCATCAGTGGCCAGTGGCAAAGGGACTTTGTGTCTGATGCGAGGCAAAAGAAAGGCTGGGGACACCAGGAGCCAGCTCATTTGGACGTAATTCGGAAAACATAAATGCTGAGTTAGACTGAAACCAAACTCAATTCCTGCCCTCTTTTTGTGCTAAGAGATTAATTTAAAAGATAAATGAGGGATGTGGAGAGGTATTCCCTAAGGACTGTTAATAAAGCTACTTTAGAATGCTGGCATGCTGTGCTGCTTGTGAATCCTGGCCCCACATGATGCATAGGATGAGAAGGACACTGGATGCAATGTGCCACTCCCATGGCAGCAGTACTCAGCAGCATAGGGAGAGAAAAAACCTACACTGCTACTGATCCCACAGTGCACACTGGGGGCTAAAGCAGAGGGTTTACCCAGCTTTCAGAAACGGTAAGGAGCTGCTGTAACCTGAACAAAAGCCAAAGCATGTGTAAGCAGGTTAGATACAAATCAACAAATCCAAATCTTTGTCTCTTACAGAAGCATCCAGGAACTGTACGGGAAGACTCCTCCACTATCACTTGGCACAGTGTCACTTCCATCTCTAGGTATGCTCTGTTGGTAACTGCCAGCAGACATCACACCCATCCTGTCATCCAAGAGGACTCAGGCACTTGTGATAGCCCCAGGACTTTCCTTGCATGCAGGGAACAGACCAAGCTAGGTGTTGTGGCGAGTGGTAGCTGACCTCTGGAGTGTGAGACGGTCTTTGTCCCAAATGAAACCACTGGAGATATGAGACAACCACTGCTGGTCAGCAAGGTCAATGTTCACCCATGGGATCTGGTTTGTATGGCCATAGCCATGTGGCCTTTCCTTGCAGCTCACTCTTTGCACCAGGTATTGATGCTGAAGGACTGTTCTTGCAAGACTGAACATTTGATGAGCTGCTTTACTTACTGAGCTGAGGAAGGTATTTAGAAAAACATCCATCTCTCCCTTCCCACAGCTTAAAGACTTAATATTTTATCTTTGTTTTCAGCTATGACAGTGAGTAAATTTTAAAGCATCAGCTCCTCTCAGCCAAAGGACATCTGGCACTATGATTAAAAATGTATTATTTTGTCTATTCTGCCCCCTTAAAGAGCAACTTATTTGTATGTACAGGCTTTTTCTCATGCTCTGCCTTGCTACCTTTTTTCAATCTCATTGCAATTTTTTCATGATTATTCTCAGTTTCATTTTCTTACTTTATTTTCCCCATGTCTCTATCTCTCTCTTCACCCTTTCTATCACACTCTCTCCTAAGTGAAATGAGAATCCAATTATACTCCTGTTAGAACTGAACTTTCAAATCCATCATGTGCTAGTGGGCTCAGAATTAGGCAAATAAATTCCCTCAACCCTACAAATTAAATTGAGTCTTTGCATATGTTCTTTTAAGAGCACAAAGATGTCAAGTATTCACCCAGCTGTCACAAAATATGATGAGCAGGCTCTTTGAATTCATATAGATTTTCTAAATTGTTTGTCAGATTTAATAGAAATGGTAATGGATCCAAAAGTAAATTCTAATCTGTCCTAAATATCTGGTTATTATTTGTATTACAGTAGGACTTGTAATTGTCAGTTGAGGATCAGGGCACAATCTCTATGCATTTCACACACAAAGACAAAGATCATTTGGATGATGTGCAGGTATTATTTTGCACTTTCTCAAGTTTTATCTCATTATTTTAACCAACAGCCTCCTCATAGGTATACTCAATTTCATTTAAGAACAAAAGTACCAGCAGCTTTTAAGTATCACTACCTAATGTGCTGGCTGTTGAAACCCGGGTCTCACATTTGGTGAAGCCAGCAACTGTCTCACAAAGGCAGAGTTTGAAGGAAAAATCTGTCACACCGGTCAGGCGTTGCTCATGTTTCATTTTGGCCAAAGCTCATGATAGAAAGGGAGCAGAGCCAGATCAGCCTCAGCCCAAGGATGGGCACCTGCAGAGAGCTGCCCATGCCAGCGGGTTGGACGTTCCACAGGCACCTGTACCTGGCCTGTGTGGGGCCAGCACTTCCCAAACATGTAGGACTCGCTGCCCTGGCACTCAACACCAGTACAGGACTTCTCCGGGGGCCAACCCAACACACTCATGGAATCTGTGATGGGGTGAATATACCCTGGGAGTTGTTCTCTACGTACTGCCCTGGCTGCTTTTGTATAAACCTATTAGGGCACTGCTTTAAGCAGGAGGGCAGCAGATCCTGGCTGTTAGTGATAATCCACTGCCAAAATCAATATGGTTGGCAAGCTTGCTTCACAGATATTTACGATCAAAGAGCTCATTTCCCAAGAATGTGTTGTCAGTCCCATTGTCTTGGCCCAATTTCAACTCCAGTAATTACATTTCTGCCTGCCTAATATTCCCCTCTCACTTTGAGGAGATGTGGGAGCCCTCTCATCCAGTCCCATGTTGTTTCACTGCATCACAGCCACATTCAGCACCAAGCTGGACACGCAGAAGCAGCTTTCCCTGATCGCATTTTATACAGCAGTTGCTGTCTAAAAAGCTTTGTGATTCTTAAAGAGGTGAAAAGTGTAAGATACTTTTGTTGCTGTTATTTAAAAATGATTTATTTGCCTCTGGAACTAGTCATCTAGAGACATATTTTAATTTCCTTCTCTTTCATGAGTAAATTTGTACATTGAAATTATTTACCAAAGGTTGAACTAGGTAGGTCTCAGTTTTGTTTTCTATTTTTTTTTTTTTTTAGTTTCACTAATAAAAGTAAAATAGCTATAAAATGTGACTGTCTACAGCTTTTCAATACCAAGCTTGAGGGAGTTCAAGCCCTTTCAGAACTAGCCAGGAGAGCTAACTCCACTGGCAAACTAAGAATCTGTCCTTCTCAGTGGAATAAAATTCCTGTTTACAGCTGCACAGGGCATAAAACAGGAGGTTTTAAACTTGTGACATTTCCATGTCTGGAAAAGCTGTCACACACCCAGCACAGCATCTTACCTCGAGCCCTAAACCCAGGGACATCAGTAGCATTATCTGAACAGGAAGAGTACCAGAGGGAAAGAATGGTGCATCTAAAACACTTTAAAAACCTCCCAAAATCTTTCCTATATTCAGAAAACAGACGTTTCCCTGATGGGAAGAGAGCTCTATTTCCAGCTGTATGTTTGCAATCTTGCTTCTCAGAAACATCTTTGTAGTGCTCAAGTGACCGACTCCTGCCCATTGGAAATCTTCTTGGAGAAGATCTCTGAACACACAAAGTGAGAGAAAGCACTGGGGTTTAACATTTAAAAAAAAGTATTTTAAAGACTAAGCAACTGTTGGAAGCTGCTCTGAGCCAGAAACTGGTCAGGTCAGTGCTGTAAACATGGTTTTGTGGGCAAGGGAAGATGTGCTACATACACAGTCACCATACAAGTCATCGTCAGCTGCCTTCGTCTGCATTCCCTGCACTCCTCTGCCTTCCCAAAGGGACCATTTGGAGTGTTTAAACAACTGC
This sequence comes from Platysteira castanea, assembly GCA_013397175.1. Taxonomy (NCBI): domain Eukaryota; kingdom Metazoa; phylum Chordata; class Aves; order Passeriformes; genus Platysteira; species Platysteira castanea. Next base: position 830,101 of record VYXC01005985.1, read on the forward strand.
AGCTACAAATAGACACCCTTAAGCATATTTTGCATTAAAATGTAAAAAGAATGCCAAACAAAACAAGCCCAGCAAAAAATAAAAACCAGAAAAGTGTGCATATGAGAAAAGACTAATAAAGTACGAGTGCGTGAATGTATTCTGGAGCATTTGCATGTGTCAGAGGGAGCAGAAGGGAGGTGAGCAGATGATGAGAAAACAAGAGATGAAACACAAAGTGACAGAAAAAAAGCACCACTTAGGGAAAAAAAGAAGCAGGGAAGGAAGAGATTGTGTTGCAGATAGGGAAACCCTCTGTGTACAGCATGGGGGTAATTTTTTTACACTGATCTTTTATCCACTAGCATCAATAGGGTTATTATAACTAACTTGGTAAGATCTAGGGGCGGCAGCTAAACCATGTAACACAGGTAACTAATTTTGGTGTCATGCCTACTTTCCTCCATCAGCTCTGTCAGAAGCTGGAGTCTGGCAGCCCTGGATAACAAGTGGTCTAAATTACTCATCACTCTCCGGATGGTAGGAGCCATTGTAAACTCTCTGACTATGGCCCCGAGTGCACTGCAGCAGAACCAGAGGGAAAGAGGGAAAAAAAAATCACAAAGAACATCATCCAGCTATATTACAAGCAGAAGAAAGAAATTCAGGAACTCTATGAAGAGAATGATGACCTAAACCAAAGAAGATGGGATATTGGAAGTTAAATTATCTGTGCAGAAAAACTGAATGTAAAAAGACTCAAAGGAAAATACAGTCTATGTAGCTGCAGCCTAGTGCATCTACAAGAAAAAAAGCCAACGTCCTCCCCTGGCAAAACACCCTAAACTAAACTAAAGGGAGTACATAGGAAGGAGGGGTATTTTTTGTTTTGAAGTATCTAGTTCCTAATTTAATCTTAATGCACTCTGACATTTATCCTCATGGATAATTCAGTATACAAATTTAAGGCAGAAAAAGAATCTATAAAAATAATAAAATAAGAGCCGCTTGCAAGGGCAGTATCAGCAAAAAAATTGCCCTTGGGTAAAAATAGTTCCTGCTGCTTTGTGTCCCTTTCAGCTTCAGGCAATGTACCAAGATCCCAGGAACTACTTTTTTTTCCCCTTGTGCAATCATTTGTGGCTCTCATCCAGCCTCTGATTATGCTAATTGTATTTGATGGAATTTGTATGCACTCCCCTTCGCTCTTGTCTCAGCTGAACATACACAAGATGCATTTTTAATTTTTAACTCTTCAAAAATAAATATATAACGCAACTTTCTCCCCAAGGTTGTGTAAAAGTCAACCTTATTACTACTTCTAAACAGCAAATATACAGCCTTTATTACTAGCAAAACAAATAACCCTTTCTATATTAATATGTTGCAACAAAGCTTTTAGTTAGTGTGAGAGGAATGTCATAATGTAGGAGTTTGCATAACATAGTCTGATCATGTCACCTAGACACAATTCTGTTTGCATTAAATTAAATCCACCATCATAAGAAGTGCAACTTTAATATAAAGATACAGGCAAGTTGGCTAGATCAAGAGCCTACATCATTTTGAGAGACACTCAACACTAGAGAGATGGTGAGCTGTTGTAAAACCATTCCCAAGGGGTAGCAATAAAGCCCAGAACTTAAATTCCTGAATAAATGGCTTTTTTCCTTTTTTCCTTTAAAAAGTGCTCTTTACCAAGTTGCTAAACATCAAAACCCACTGGATTTTACTGAGACAAAACCAGATGACCTTAATGACCTCAATCCTAGTTCCTTGACTGTCTTCAAGGTCCCCAAATACAGCAGTGACTGGGTTATTTCAAACTTCATGGAGATCCTCTGAATCTCTAAATTATTCTCTCATTTTACTAACTGGAAGCTAAAGAAAAATGTAACTGCAAGAGTAAAGGACTTCCCTCCTCTTGTAAATCAAAACAGGACTGGCTTTTCACCCTTTATGTAAGTGAATTTTAGGGTAAAATACTCAGTGGGCCAGAGCTCCACTCTTCCACAGCCAGAGCCTCCCATTCCCAGAGGGACAGGACACTCACCTCCCAGAGCACCTCAGCGTGGGACTATCCAGGCTGACCACCACAGCTGGCCATGCCTCCTAGGGCCGCATTTCAGGGGTAGTCAGGTGTCTTTAACAACACAGGGAGGCACCGCAGGGACTTCCAGAATTGCTGAGGCAGAGAGGGCTCCTGATTTCTGCCCAAGCCCAGAGAGATGGAGTTGGGGTGGCCAAACCTGAAGCCTGAAAATCCAGAGGCACCTAAAGGCCCTTGAAAGCCAGACTTGGAGAGCTTGTCACCTCCAAAAATGAGACATGGGTGCACTGGAATGTCAGCAGAAACGAGGCAGTGGATGCAGACTGGACAGGGGGTACATTCCCTTTTGCCTCCCAGCCCCAGTATCTGCGCACACCCACAGGATTTGGTGTTGATGTCTGAAGGAAGCAGTGGTCAGCCATCACCCTACTTATACTAGAGGTTTGACCAAATTTTTTTGTTATTGTCCAGGCATCTGATGTGCCTGTGCACATTACTGGTGTGAATATTAGTTCTGGAGGCTGGGTCCCTGTGGAGGTCTCCCCCCCGGGGGGATGGGCATGGAAGCTGAAGCATGGTCTACGGGGTTTCCAAGCTCCCTGATGTTATCGTGTTCATTACTGGTTATCGGTGTTTTCCCCACCCCAAGGACTGGGGTTGTCCCATGATTGCTGGGTCTTCGGGGTACAGTTGGAAAAGTGTGTGTGCCTGACCTGGCTACCATGTGCTGGTCTGTGTCTCTCCTGGGCCATGTGGTCAGAGAAATAAAACATCCATGAATATCTACCAACAATATTGTTCCTGATTCTTTCTACGGTCCAAACCTGTCTTCAGGGGAGGTGCAGCCGTTACCGGACTGCAACAGGTCCCCAGCCACCCACAGTTATGGACCCTCCCAGGAGTAAGTCAGCCCTTCTGAGATGGGCTCCTCGAGCTGTTTGATAGGAGTGAGAGCTCTCTGCATGTCAGAATCTGCCATGTGAATCTATCCGTGGTGGAATTGGCTCTTTTCCTCAGTCTCTGTTTCTTCATTCTCCACCCTTGTACAACGAACTGACTGCAAACCACTTCTCTTGAAAGGGTGGCTGCACTTCACTGGTAAAATGTATATCATTTATCTGGAGATCAGTCTAAAAGTGACTCTATTAAAAAAAAAAAAAAGACAAAAAAGAGATTCTTCAGAACTCTTGCTATCCCTGACATACTCCTAAAACACAATACAACAGCTAAAAAACATAAATCACCCAAAATAACAGAAACACTGCTCTCCACCTCATGTCTGCTAATACCAAAAGTCCTTGTGATTCTTCAAGCACAGTTGTTATATACATGCAAATTTTAATTACGGGAAAACTTGGCTGAATACTAGATAAAATTATTTGTTATATCGTATATTTGAAAAGCAATGCATCATTCTAATAGATTATTCAATGGATATTTGCAAACTTCTACAGAAGTGTTTAGCTAATGCAAAAAAAGAAAGATTAATTGAATAATTTATTTGATGGACAACAGCATTATTCATTAAATACATTATTCAACCAGTAGTATTCAACCAGTACTAATTAATTAAAATGAGAGAGACAATTGCTTTCAAGTACAACTCATTCAGATCCCAGTTTTGGCTCCATTAAAAAAAGGGCTTTGCAGAGCAATGCCTCAATGAGAGTGTAGATAGTGCAGATACTCTTTGTGCTAAAGGAGCCATGTTCTGAATCACAGTGTCCTTGACCAAATATATCTGCATGACTGTGGTAGGATTTGCACCCTTTAATGAACTGCCTGGCCGTCCTGGGGCTGGATTTGAGCATCCTCAGCTGTGGAGGTATTTTAGCACATGGAATAGATTAAATGAGACTATTTAATTTGCAACCTGCAGGGCAGGTCCAGCTTGCTAACTGCTCCAGCTATGCTCTTCTTGGGAGCTTTCAGATATGAGAAAGAAGTAATTTGGCATCCCCTTCGCTACTTGGTTTCCCAAGTGTTTTGCAAACACTCCTCCCTCCCTGGACTAAAACCCACAGTTACCTGATAAAGGCACAACAGTGTCCTCACCCAGCCTGGTGACATGCCATGCCTATGTCCCATTCTGCTACAGGACTGCAGAGCATTCCAAGTGTCACCTACCCAAGCTGCTGTGTCACCAGCCGTGTCCCCAGCAGAGCCTGTGCTGCTCTGCCCTGCCAACAGGGCACCACTGGGATGAGCCTGCGAAACCACCTGTGCTTCAGACACATCAGCTTCTTCTGCTACATCAGCACAAGCATTTTAGCAATTTTTATTCAGCAAGGAACAGTGAAGAACATCAGGCCTTAAAAGCAAAAGGGTGACAACGGATGAGTCCAACCCATTGAGGGAAAAGGCAAAGACCGTATCTTAAGTCCCGAGTAATTACCTCCTAGCAGCAAACAAAGGTGGAGAAATTCTCATTCCCCACAGATGGGAAAACCACCATCTGAATAAAACCAGCCTCATGACTGTGACAGAAGGCACATTTAACATAGTCTGCACATGACAAGGAATAAATATCGTGCTAGGACTTTATAGACATAATAAACCCTTGTTAAGTGCCCACCAAATATACCGTGGAGAAGGCAGCCATAAAAATTGTCAAATAAAGACCCTCTTAAAGTTTAGCAAGCATCTAAAAATATTCTACTATTTAACCAAGTATTTCTCCTGTTATGGGGGGGGGTTCTGGGATAATTTTCAGGGAACAAGGCTCAAAACAGTATGAGAAAAGTTTGGATCACCCTGTCTAAGTATTAACTGAAACAAGTTTGCTAGCTTAATTTACCCTACTATTTTAAGAAGAGTTTCTTTTAATGATTCAAGACACATTTCCACTCTAATCCCCTACTCCCGTTTGGAAGGAAACAGATGAATGTGATGAAATGCAATGAAGATGATAAATTCATGCCACTCGAAAAGTGGCAAATGACATTTACTGGTCTCTCAGTTCCCATTTCATGATTGATATGGAACTATAAACAAGAAAATAAGTACTGTTAAAAATCTTTCTATACAGTGGCAAGTAGGGTTTTAATGGTGGTTTGCCTGTGCTTATTAACAAGCCATGGCAGTTGCTGCACACTGATCAGTAACCGCGTGAGAGCTCAGCCTACTGTGGAAGTCCTGAGTCTATGTACTTTCAATTTTAGAGCATAACCATCATACGCTCCACAAACCAATGAAATTTCTAATAATACAAACCAATGATGTGTTAAATTGAGACACTTCTAGCTTGAATGCCAAAAACTTCACTATGATTTAAAGGATCTGTGCTTACCTTTCTCTATCAATTTACTGTTAATTTGCTACCATTCTAGCAATTTACAAAAAAAGAAAAAAAAAGGTAATATTTTATTTAATTTCTAATACCAGTCCTGGTCATTTCCAATACACGCTCAAATGCCATTTATTGTACAAAATGCAATATAGTCATTCAAGAGGAATAAGAGATGCAATGAGAAGTGTTGGAGGGAGCAGGCAAAAAGAAATCACACTGCAAAACATCTGCATTTAGAAATGGGTGGCAATCCTCACCATTCCCCTTAGAAGAGGCAGAGGCATTAACAAAAGTTTAGGTCATAAATGTTTGCCTGTTTCAATTATACCAAGCATTCTGTATTTTGTTTATTATTGATTACACACTTCTACTGCTGTGCTGGTTATCATCAAATTGTAGCTTTACAGATAATCTGCATCAAACAACATAACAATGGCTTATGAAAATGTGGGCTTTTCTAAATATGCCTTCCACCTTATTCCACCGCAACTTCTCAAGACAGAACCTAACAATTTATTTATGAATCTGTTTGTACTTTATATCAAAATCAGATATATAACAGGGTTTTCCCCCCCCAGTATCTTGTTCCCACTTCCTCTTCATATATTAAGATATATTGTAATGACCTTGCATGAATCACATTGACGTCATGCAGACTAGTCCATGGAATAATTATGAAAATCTGTTCAATCTCTGTCTCTAGGGGCCCTCTAATAGTCCCTTAAAATCTTTGCCACATCTTTACACAGGCAGATAGTGGTAGGACGAGGGAGTAGGGCTTTAAACTAAACGCAGAGAGGTTTAGATTAGATGTTAGGAAGAAATTCTTCACTGTGAGGATGGTGAGACATTGGAACAGGCTGCCCAGAGAAGCTGCGGATGCCCCATCCCTGGAAGTGTTCAAGGCCAGGTTGCATGGGGCTTTGAGCAACTTGATCTAGTGGAAGGTGTCCCTGCCCACAGCAGGGGGTTGGAACTGGATGTTCTTTAAGACCCCTTCCACCCCAACCCATTCTATGATTCCATCATCTTTCCCCTCTACAATTGGCTTCTGGAGCAAATCAAAGGTCACAGCTTCCAAAAGAATGGAACTGGTGAGGGTCAATTCAGGCACCTTTAATACAGAACATTTAAAATTGGCTTTGCCATTAACTGTTGTTTGGCCAGGTGAGATGTGGCCTTCAGCAAAGGAGGATACACTTAAACCACTGTAATCCTCTGTGCAGCAGCTGCACTGCTGAGCAACTCCAGAAATTTCAAGCTCTGCTACTACACAACAGCAGAGCACAGCTCAGGTCAAACCAATCCCTAGCAGAAACCTAGTGAAGGCAGCAGCTCTACCAAGTAGAGATCTGACCCTTGGGGTTCAGGTACAAGGTTAGAAATTGATAAGGTAGTTGTCCAACATCAGAGCCTGCAGTAAAGGCCGTTGCAACAATTAAATGTTAATTTTTTATATCGAGGGACAGCAGGAAAGATACTTCACCCATCAGCATCTCCTCCTGCCCTCCAGCTGGCTCGGTATCATCATGCTCAGACTACCTTGTTATGTGCCAAATTCAGTGCACAGTGGAGAGAAAGGGCAACCAAAGATCTCAGACCTCATTTGTGAGTAGAAGGCTCTAAGCACTCAGGTTGCCTTATGGACATGGTATTTAATAAGCTGCCCTGGAACACTGCTCCATCTGTCCTTGGTTCAACACCCAGCCCCTGCACTGCTGGGAAGTCCATTAAAGCAGCACAGTTTACTGCAAGAAGGTATCCGCAGGCACTGTGGCCCTGGACACAAAAGAACAGAAAAGACTTTAAAACAGATCCTGCTCTGCCCCAAAGTCAGTGTTAAGTATTCTACATTGAAATGAGCAGCCGGGCTACTGGTGATGTTCTTAAATATAATTTTCATCCTGTGGTTTGTAAAACCACAGCACAATTTAAGTTGGAAGGGTCACTTTAGGCTGTTTGGTCCAACCTCCTGCTCAAAGCAGGGCCAGCCTCAAAGATAGATCGGTTGCTCCACTTTGTCCAGTGGAGTCTGGAATATCTCCAAGGATGGAGATGCCACACCTTCTTCAGGCAGCCTGCTCCAGTATTTGACCACCTAATTTTGTTTTAAATATCTAATTGAAATTTCCCGTGCTGCAGCTTGTGGCTGTTGTCTCTTCTTCTCCTGCTGTGCTCCTCTCAGAAGCGTCTGCCTCTGCCAGACCCCTGAGGAACTCCCAGGAACCAGTCACCAACTTCATGTCATGATCACAACCATTCAAGACTCGTACTCCAGTTAATTTTTCACCCACCTTACAATACACCTATCCAAAATCTGGAAATAACAGCTCCAATGTACATACAAGGGTACTACAGGAGACCTGCCAAAAGCCTTGCGTAGGTCACAATGACTGTCACTGCTCTCTCCTTGTCTGGTCCCATGGGCTTGTATATGTCCAGGTATATGGCCAGACTGACTGACTCCTAAGCCAATGGTCTTCTACCACGGATACTAATTTAGTTCTCCAAACTCTGGCATTAGGAATGGAGCTGGGGAGACCTGAGAGCAGACCTTCCTCAGATGTAGTGCCAGGTGCTCTACTACTCATGCTCTGAGAGTGTGTCCTTGTGTGAGAGTTTCTTGGGGAAAATCTGAGATAGTCTGGGCTTGATGAGCTCCCTGATTTCTAAGAAGCTAACACCCATCTATAGAGACAAAACTAGTGGTGTTTGTATCTCAGGAAAGGCACTATTACTCGCTGTCTGCTGGAGAGAAATAAGCACTATGGGACACAAATCTTTCAGCAAATCACTTAAGTGTGACGTAATTTGGTTTAAGCCCTGTATCACTTGGTCACATCTATGCCATGGGAAATGTGGGCACTGAGGCATAAAGATCCCTTATGTTTTTTATCCATATTGTGCTGTTCCTTTGGCAATGCTAAGGCCCAGCCCCTGAGGGACTCTTGGGGAAAGCAGGGCCAGGACTGAGTAGGGGTAATCAGAACAGGAAAAAAAAATGCATAACAGGCTCTTTAAACAAGATAATTTATGGCTGTGAATGACAGGGATGAGTTTAGGTGACCTTACCTGATGTTTCATGAGTTTTAGATAGTCTCCTACTACTCCCCTACTCCCCTACACCTTTCAAGAGGAGATTTTCTTTGGTTCCCAGTGCTGTTTGCCACTGTGTTTCTGCACACACATCTGTATTTATACATGCAAACGAACCCTGTTAACTACACTTTTCTACAGCAGATATTCCTTCTTTGTCCCTTACAAATTTGCAGCTACCTAAGCATTAATTCCTAACCAATTTCTCAATATTAAACACAACAGTTGTTCTGCCTGTATTGCTTTTGCCAACTGCCAGACTTTTCTCTGGAAACAAAAGGATTTAGAGAACCAAATAATAGTCACTGGCTGCAAAGTCTTAACTGTACCTAATATTTTCTTTTTTTTTTTTTTTTTTTTTTTTTTTTTTTTTTTTTTTTTAATTAAACACCAACAAATGACTTTTCACAGGCAGGGAGGTGATGGTGATTGCCTACTGCAAACTTTGATTCAACAAGTTTAACTGCATGCTCTGCTTCCAGCTAAATGGTGAGATTTTTCACAAGCTTCAGCATTCAAGATGTCAATATTTGTGTTTTGACAGACATTCTGACAGATGAAAGTTTAGTCACAGAAGAATAAACTTCTAAATGGCTTTAGTTATGTCATTAGCCACAAGATTTGCCACTAAAAAAGTTTCTCTACTATAAAAATAATATCAATAAAAATGGTGAGAAACAAACTGTTGGTTGTAATACAATTCAACATTTCATTCAGTTTGTTCTTTTAACTTAGACATTCTTTTCATTTGCAATGAAATTTTCATCCATCATATACCCCTCTAAAGTCATCCAATCATTACGGTTGGAAAAGAGCTGGAAGATTGAGTCCAGCAGTTAACCGAGCTGTGTTTACCACTAAACCACATCCCCAAGTGCCACATCCACACATTTTCTGAACACTTCCAGGGACGGTGATTTTACCACTTCTGTGGGCAGCCTATTCCAACCCCTGATCTCCTATTTTCAGGGAAATACGCAATCTTAACCTCCTCTGGTGCAGCCTGAGGCCATTTCCTCTCATTCTGTCACTTGTTACCTGGGAGAAGAGACCAACCCACACCTGGCTATGACCCCCTTTTAGGGAGTTGTAGATAAGGTCCCCCCTGAGCCTCCTTTTCTCCAAAATTTCAAAGTAACTTTGAAATAAGATCAGCCACACATATTAATGGAAAAAAAAATCTTAACATTTTTTAAAAGAGGAAAGAGAAGTTCTTATTTCCAATGTCTTTTTGTGTGTTATCTTTTTTTTATACCCTCCAAAGAAAGCTATGGAGGAACATGGGTGTCTTGCTCAGCAGTGATGACTGTGATGCAGAAAGAGAGAAAATATCCAGCACTTCAGCAGAAATACCCTGGGATGTTTCTTTGAATGCCTTTCACACTTCTTCCATCAAACACTTTTCACCCCATTGAAAACAGTAAGCTGCCTTATAGCAGGTCTTACTCCCTGCAGACAACCAGCCAGTTGCCCTGCCACCCCTCCACTCTTCCAGAAAATGACCTGGAGCTAAAAATTCTCTGGTTTTCTCATGGAGGTGAGAAGACTTCAGATACATGACAAGTTCATAAATACCTTTAAGCTACCATTGAAGTAACCAGTCCTTACTAAACTTGTCTGTTCTAAAAGGTAAAAGCGAAAGCAAACACCGGCTCTGCACTATTGAGCTACATAAATTCTTTTAATCTTAATGACTGTAAATACAACCTACTTTCTAATACACTTTGCCCTTCTACACTGCCATCCCATCCTCCTCTCCATCATCACCCACACCTCTCTAGATGCTCTTTTTACCTTGATATACACCTCCTAGAGCTCTTTTCTCCTTCCCTCTCTTTAATATCAGTATCCATTGACTGTCCCATCTTGCCAATATATTTATGGAAATTTTTAGAACATCAGACATAATGGTATTTTTTGGACACTTTGCTTGAGTACTTTCTTGCCACTCACCATCTCTTGATTTTTTTGTGCATAAATCACATTTTCAGTTGGGTCAAGGTAAAATTGTACCAAGAACCAGTGAGACAACTGAGCATTACTGGGTGCCATGGGCCCAGACTGAGTCTGTTCACTAACACTGCTTAACTTAATGGCAAACATGCCACCTGCACTTACTAAAGAAGCACATTTACAAGCTTTAGTCTCTACACACAGTTTTTACCATGAGATTGTTTTTTTCTACTACAGATACTCAATTGCAGCATCACTGTCATTTTCCAAAATGTAAGCTCTCAAAATGTTAGCTGCTGTTAAATTCTAAAAACGGTCTAAATAATAGCTGTGTTTGTAGAAGTTCATCTTCATTTATGGGTTCTGAAAAAGAATGTGTAGGCTTATAGCTGTCTGAAGTGACAAAAAACAAAACCTTGAAACAAACAGATCTGTGGATTCTCATTAGAGCCCTAACACGTGAAAAGACTGTGGTGCTGGCACATTTGAGGTCAGGGAAGACACAAAGAAAACAGCCCATGAACACATAGACTGTTCAGACTCTGCAGAAGAACCCCAGTGCTGAAGAAGCTGAAAGAATTTTCATACAAGCAGCTAAAGACTTCCTGCACTGAGCCTGGCAATGTCTTCCTAAGCTGGAAAGACAGAAGGGCAGGTAGTTTATGCAGTGTGCACCCAAAGACTAATTCAATGCCCCAAATTCCTCCTTACAGCCATTTCAATGACTCCAAGGGAGCTATTTAGCCAGAAGTATTATGAGAATATTTTAACTTCGATAAAATGGCTACCTTGCCAGAATTAATTCCAACAGATGTTTCAGCAATTACAAAATCACTTAACTAATTATCTCAAATACCTTTTTGGCCATCTCCACTATGATAAACATCTCACCTAAATTATACTGAATAAACTGCAGTGGGATTGTACAAAACCTTGGCTTTGGGAGAGACAGGATGGAAGTTAGTGCTTGGCACTTAATGTCATCAGCATTATAACAATTCAGCGAAAGTATATATAATTTTGTTGCTGACCTTACATTATTATATAATTAAGGTAATTTAAGTAATTACTTACTAAAAAGACTAATTTTGTTCATCAACGTAAAGACTCTCAAAGTACAGCAATATGAGGGAATTAGATTCCAATACAGCCATTTGGGAAGAATTAGAACCTCCAGTGAATAAAGTGAAAGGGGAGTAAGCAGTAAAAGGGAAGAGAGGACAGTGAAAGTTCAGGAAACTTCGTTATTGCTCTGTGTTTTGACACAGACATCACCTGAAATTCCCAAGTACTCTAAACATAGTAAAAACTTTCTTGTCACATATAAAATATCCACTGTGAGACTTGAAACTGTAAACTTAAATTTAATAAGGTGCTAAAACTTTCCCAAGCCAGACAAGCAAAATTCTTTCCTTAGGGATGTCTATAATCAGTATGATTCCACGACTCTACTGAAGACAATTTTGTCTCTCCCCTCCAAAATAAGATTACCCTATAAGATCCCAACAAATTAGCTCTTTAATTGGGTACACTGAGAATGCAGCAACCTGAGTTATTTCAAGCCATAAGATCATCCATAAAAATATCCCACCTAATTCCTGCACAACACTGTAATTATAAACCACAGAGTTTTTCCTCTGAAGAAATGCCTTATTATAAATGATCATATAAATGACTTACTGGCGTCTTTTGCATACTTACCAAGAATTAAGAGGATGTCAAAAGAATGCTACATTTGAGAAACTTCAAGTGAAATTTTTTGGATTACTGTCAATTCATTATCTCTTTTAGAGATTATGACCTCCTTGTTTACCTTTGTTCAGACTCTTCTCAAACTTTTTTCTGTCTCTAAACTCTGTAAAAAAAACCCCCTGTAACAGAAAATAATTTATCCAGCTTTAAACCTTGCTTGTTGTTTAATCTTGATCCTATTTTGAACTGGATGATGACATCATCCTGCTTTTATGACTAGAGGAAGATTCTGTTACAAGTAATCAATATTTTGTTTGTTTAATAACTAAGGGTTTGCTTGAGTATATAACTGAGGAGTTAAATATTTAGCAGGGCTATGAAACGCTAATTAAAATTTTAAGTTACACGAATCCTACAGAAAGATTTAACAGAAGAAGCTACACTTGAATAGACTATTTTAGTACTTCAAGCAAGTATGCCATGCTAATAATATAAAGTTTCACAGTACTTTATCTATAAAGCCAGGAGACTTTGATATATACAATCTGTATTTTTAATGCAAGTGAGAGAACTTTCAAGCACTCTTAAGAGCGTCAAGCTCAAGAATTTATGGGACTGCAATGATATTGCAAAAGATACAGTTTTTCAAAACAAAATTTCAAAGGCATTACAGAACCTGGTGAATGGAAACTACTGCCCAATTCCAATACATCACTGCAAGCAGACAAACTCACAACTGACCATATATTTAAGAGAGAAGAGGCAAAAGGAGGAACCCAAACAGCCCCCAAATTATTCAACTGCATTTTTGAAAACAAGCTGCCACCAGGACTCAGACATGAAGAAAATGACAGCACTTGCAGAGTTTTACCTGTAATTGATACTGGTTTTAGTTGAGCATTAAAATGTTGTTGTAACTTGAGGTTTTTTAAAGGCTTCTTGCATTAACCCCCTGTCTGAGACTGAAAATAGTTCATGCCTCAAACATTGATATAAAGTTTTAAAGAAGCTACAACCACAGAAACCTCCTTGAAGAACTTTGGACTGTAAATCAAACTACTGAGATTAGATAGAAGGAAAACCCATTCTTTCATCAACCTCAGGCCCGGGGAGAAACAAACAAGTAAACAAAGAAAAGATTGTGAGCCAAACCCAGCAGCCGTGCTGAGATTCGCTCCTGGCTGAGTTTGGGGTGGGGTAGACCGCAGCCCACAGAAGCCAGGTTTACACGGACTCCCCCCTGAAACGAGGCTGAGGGGAGGAGGTTTCGGGTGTAATCCCTGCTCAGAGGCAGTGAACACCCATCCTTCCTTTTACTCAAACTGGCCCAGCTGTGGAACCCCCAACCCCACAGGATCANCGTTTGCACCTTAATTTCAGCAGAGGAACTTCTAAAGAACCTTAATAACAATTGGATCTTAACATTCCCAAAAAAGCCAGACAATGTGAACCAACAAGGGTAATACAGAGCCTATGCAGGATCTAACTTAAGATGCTTAATTTTCATTAAACTTTCTGTCTCAAGTAATTCTTTAAACAAACTGGAGGTTAAATGATATTGAGGTTTTAAGTGAAAACTTTCAGACCTGCTTCATCAAGTCACAGAATTAAAGCTTTCCTCCCATTACAAAGCTTCCAAGGATTTACTTTGTCTTCTCGCAAACGTTTTTAGTTTTGCTAGGTCAGAAAAAAGACATTTTTAAATAGACTTGTCATTAGAACTAGCTGGATTATCTATGATAATGATCTGTGCTCCATTTTAGGAGTTAATACCTTTTCCTCCCCAATAAACATAGGTACGATTTGTGTGGGTGATGCAGCTTGCATCTTTCCCGGGGGAAAAAGGAACAAATGAGGAGTTTTGTTGCTTATTTTTTGACACCTTTTTTATATGAAGAAAGAAAAAAACCCCTGATTTGTGATTAATAACTTTGTTTGCTTACTTCTGTCAGGTTTTCCTCCAGGGCATAATAAGAATCTTTACAGTATGACACTAAAAGGACTGTCATGTCCCTGAAATTGCATCGCATAAACAATTACATGTAATTCAGCTCATGGCTTCCTCAGAGGCTTCCTTAAAGGTTACATTATTTGGTTTCTGACTCCAAAATATCTTCTCTGTCATATCTACCAACACAAAAAATGGTAAGAGGAGACTTTCTCGAAGTCTAGGGCTACCTTACAATGGGAAAAGCCTTTTAATTCTTTAATATAGGGAACAAAGACTAAAGGGATCCAGTTGCAGAGAGCTGTAGAAAGGTACATTCATACGGGAAAGGAGGTGAAGGTTTTGACATTAGTCAACCACTGGAACACACTGTCAAGGATCAAGGAGGGTTGCCCATCATGAATCAGACTAAGAATGAAGGATATTTTCAAGCCCTGCTCTTTGTCCATCATGTAGTATGGCATCTGTTCCAGGATCACTGGATCAAACTCTATCACTTTCAGAAGGTAAGCACAGGCATCATCTCCGGCCCCAAACTTTACAAATATATGGAGGAACTCAATCTTTTATATCTTGGCTGAAGTAGTTATAAGGAAATAAAATGTGTCACAGGCTACAGAGACAGCCAGTGGTAAAAGGAAAACAACAGACTACTAACAAACACCATTACCTGGCTTGAAGAGGGTTCATCTCCAACTGCTTTTTATTGGAAAAAACGGTGGATAAGTTCGGCTTTGGGCTAATAAAATAGAGTGGAAAGTTGTGATAGGTCTGAGGAGTAAAGTCAGGAGAGCTGTAGCAAAACAAAGGAATACTAAGAGATGAAGGTCTGCTGTGGAAATAGTACCTTTTCCTTTGACCCCCAATAATTCTTAGCAATTTTTCTATGTGAAATAGAACTTAGGTTATTTTCCATAAGCTAGAGAAGAAAATGTATTTGTTTTTATTGTCTTCTTGTGAAATAGCGTTGCTCAAGTATTTCATTGTATCAGCGTCCTCACCTAAAGAACATGCAAAGATCCTGTTTGAAAGATTCAGTCTTTTCATGCATGACTGAAGAACTGAAGTGGTTTGAGAAGAACAGCCAGGTCCTGTGACTCGGAGTTCCATGTCAGCCATCTACTAATACTTGTGTCTGAGTAAATGATAGGCAGCATTAAAAGAGAAAATGAAAAAAAACTGTGTAAAACTCATGCAGTCCAGGTTTTCAATGTGAGCATTAACGTGCTCATCATTCTTCAGAATTGAGCCACTTCTCAAGGAAGTTCAAAAATAAAATATAGGAAGCAGGATGAAATATTTTCAGTCATGAAATATTTCCATTGCATCTTACAACTTGGGAATCCGCTGGATGAAAAATGCGTTTCCAGGAGTAAAATAAAATAATATGACAATGTGAGAAAATGATTGTTGTAAAGTATTTACTCCCATCCCTGAGCATGTAAGCTCCTGCTGTCCTTGGTGGGGATAAATTTGACAACCACTCTAACAAGTAATGTGAACAAAAGGTGTATCATATCCACTAGTGTGAAGAAACTGTCTTCATGACACGCAGCCAGAATGTCTGCTGACGCTGATTTTTTCAGCTAATTCTGTGTTTTCCAACTGACCTGCAACTTCCTTATTTCTGGAACTATTAGCATCCTCTCTACAGCTTCAAGGCTATTTCCTGAATTTGTCCTCTTTATAATATTAGTCTAGGAAGACTGGCATGAAATAAAACCCTGACAAGAAATCAAAGAGTAAGTTATTTTCTAAAGGAGTTTCCCTGGAGAATCAGGTCAAAAGCCTACTTCCAGCCTTGAATACTTGGAAGACATGAAAGCAAACTTTGTTTTAGAAGCTCAGATGTCTACACACAAAGATGATAATTGTTTTCTCTTTTTTTCTGTTTATTGCTTTTGAAGAAATTCAGTTCGAGACCTGGGATGCATCAAAGAAAAATGTGTATTTGGATGAGCTTTGTTTGATGGCAGGAGCTTTTCCTTGTTAAGTCATCAAAACAGCCTGGAGTGAGAAGGTAGCAGAAGCCCTTCTAGAAAAAGAGTACCAAGCCTCACTGAGGACAATCATGCACACAGAAATTCAACAGCTTTTATGTTCTCTCCTTTTATGGGAGCTGGATGTCACACATGTGAGAAGCCAAGGTGTCTGATTCAAAACTCATCAAGTCAATATAAACATGCCCTTTGACTTCAGATGATCTTGGGATAAGCCCTCAAGAATTTTAGCACCAATGAGTCAGGGCTTTTCTGACGTCATCTGGATAGTATTCCAGGTGGGAGTGGGGCAGGCTGGTTTCAAAAGCAGATCTGAGCTCTGCGTGTTGCTTGTTGTGGTTATGCATTTTCCTTTAAATGGTTGGTTCTGTTTCCCCCTTTTCAAATGTATGGTATATTCCTAAATTGTAACCCTGCCTATCATCCCTCCCCTGGTACTCCAATTGGATCATGTTATCTAATTCCTCCTGCCTCCCGTTCCCGTTGGTTCCTGAGATGTGTATCCCTCCCCTATTAGCTGCTTATTGGTTCAAGCCTTGTACCCACTTTCAATCTGTTTTAAGCGTGTCTAGGCTTCAGCTGGGGCCCCTTACCCTTCTCTCCTTTCACCCCCCCTCTCCTTTCCCCCTTCCCCTGCCCCGTCATGGGCCAGACTGAATAAACTCCATCTAACTTCCACCACTAAGAAGCGATGGTGTGTTTGTCTTGCTGCCTGCTGCTGTCTGCAAATGGAAAGTCCAGAAACGTTCCTCTGGGAGCCCCAATAAGTCATCTTACCTCACTTCTTTCAAAGGACCCTAGGGGACATGTTGCTCCCAGCCCCTGCCCCTGCTAGCCAGCTTGAAATAGGCAAGGGGCACAGCAACAAAGGTTCTGACTTTGATGAAACAGGGATGGCTTTTCTTGCATTTTTTACTGCAGTGCAAAGTCCTTTATGGGAATACCAGCACACACTCACCTACCAAACTTCTTATTGCAACAGTCTAGAACACTGATAATGTGTTTCTATGTTACAACACACTCTTATGGCTTTTGTTCCATTTTAGCCTATGAATATTGCCTATGGAGTAAACAGGGACATGCTGCCCAAGACGTTACTGCCAAGATACAGAAGGATTGGGCTATTCTCCCAATTCTCTTTAGTCTCATGTGCCATGTGCATTTAAAAAACAAAAAACCAAAAGGTAACTGAATAACCCAAACCACTAACTCACAGTTGCACCAGAACATTTCTTTATGTTGCATTCAAACCTAAGCCAGCTCAGCTTGCACCAGTCCGTTTTAGGGACATGTAATGAAAATGCAACAGTGTCCTGTGAAACTGTGCAGGCAGAAGGTCCAGGCGGGAGGTGTGCCTTCCCTATGAAACCTTCATAGGCATGGTGTCACAGAGCTTTGTTTTTCACTCAAAGTTCTCATTTTTATTTTCTGATTTTGTTTTTGCTTTAGAGAGATAACCTCCATTACCACATTCATTCCTGTTCACTGCTTTTTAGTGCATGTATTATTTATCTTTGGGAGATCCTTTATGTTCTTGTGTGAATTCCAATTGTTATGACTCATTTTAATTTCCTTTAAGGCCCTTGGCCACTTTTTCTGTTGGAGTATGTCGGGTTCCACTTAATAGAAGCTTTGTTATGCAGATACATGAAGCTTCTGTGCCCCACCTTTGAACTTCTGAATAAACAGCACCACTCCATCAGATATATTTTACACAGTCGAATACAAAAGAGATGACAGAGCCTAAAGCATGAGCAAAGTCATGCTTAACTTTAGGATGTACAACAAACAAAAGAATTTAATTTGGGATAGGTGTCAAGCAATTTAAATTTAAATTTATTTTCATTTTGTCTGGTTTGGATGCTTATCTGTATTGGTGGTGAGGTATATACATCTATCACGTGGCCATGTGTTTGGCCCAGATAAATCCTGTTATCCCCAAAAACCTTCATCAGAGGCACGTTATAAATAACAAAATTCTATAGCAAAGGAAGATGCTTCTCAAACTCGTCAGCCTCAGAGGATTTGATCTCAACACCACTTCTGACGGATACTGATGTCTGAACATTAGGTATTCAAGCAAATGGTACTGTTTGACAATACCAGTAATAATTTCAAGTGTTTTCTCCTGTGTAATTTCTTTTTCCACAGTTTATCATATCAAAACAGTTTGAAGAGAGAAAATAGCCATGACTTCTCTATTTAACCAAACTCTTGTTTTCTCCCATTTATTTGTTGCCTCTAATCATGACACAATAAAGTCAAGTATTTGGGTAAAGGCCCTTCCTTTCATTGTGTGTAACATCATTAGGGACTGTGTGATTTGGATTTCCATGTCTGAATAGAAATAATTAGAAAATATGATTGACACTTTTTTTTTTGGTCTGGAAAAGCTGTTGGGATAAATTCTCCCTTGCTCTGTGAGAAAAATTATATTGGGTAAAGGGCTCAAAGGCAGTCTAGAAAGCTGTATTCAAACTTCCACTTAGGTTGCTCAGGTTGCACAAAGTTCCATCCACCCTGGCCTTGATTGCTCCCAGGGACGGGGCATCCACAGCTTCTCTGGGCACTGCCCTGAGGACAGTGGTGCACCAGAATAAACAGGGCTGTACTGATGCCATGATGATTTTTTCTTTATATACCTTTAATATACCCTTTTATATAGCTTTTACATATCCTCAGTGCTTCTAGCATGCGTACTTGTAATTCCTTAAGTCTGATAACTTAGCATAGTTCTGATATTCTGTTAAACCAGGAGACAAAACATCCTGGAAGCCTCACAGTTAGAGGCCAGAAAGCCTTGGTCTCTAGAGAGATCAAGGTCCTCTCTAGAACACATCCTGTAAACTAAGGCTCATCCAGGGGGGAATTCCTCAGGATGAGGGGGTTCATTCAAGTCTCTCATTGGGGAATCTCTGATAGATATTCTAATTTGCAAGGCCTATAAATTTTATATGTGATCTCTCATGTGTGTGCACATTTCGGCGCATTCCACCTGGACGAAGTGGTGCACCTAAGGATCCTTAAATAAATACAGAGGTAAAAACTGCTTTTTTCCCTTAACCGTGTTTGGCCCTTAATTTTAAGACCAGGGAAAGGTAACAGTATTCACTCAGGTTTTAAGAGTTACATGATTTGAAACATAACATTTTTACAGTCATGTGCCTGCCTGTGGATGAGGAACCTGTCAGAAGGCAAATGTAACGCTGTGAAATATTGACTCCTTATCTAAACGTGTGCAAGTTTGGAGCCTACATTTATGTCCTCCAAATGGACATCTAAAATATTTTCATAGGTGCCCCAAACCAGAAAACTGAATATACATAGTTTGTTCCCCAGCAGAGGCCAAATTCAATTCAGTGTGTGCTCTGTGATCTTTGACCATCACAGTCACCTTGCACTGGAGCAGAACAAGAAAAAAAATATCATGCCTCAAATCCCTGAGATTTCATCAGAAGGAAGAAGATCACAGCACTATTGAGAGCAACTAAAGTGTCAAAGTCAGGTAGAAAAGATCGCTCTTTGGGAGCCTTCAAAGCAACTGTTTCTCCCCAGTGACTTTATAAGGAGTTTATGCACTTACTTTACAGGGACATCTTCACCAGAACATAAAATTTAGGTGCAAATCAGGCATCTACATTCCTTCATATGATGTGTCGTTACTGGCTTGGCATAAAGAGTTGCAAGAGATTGAATAAAACAGCCTGAAGGACGTACAAAATACATGCATATAAAAATACACAGATAATGAATGTACCAGCTATATGCAGACTCCTAACACAAAACTGATTGCAGTGCAAATGCTCACAGCAGCCAGAAATAGGAACGCTTGGATTTGGAGTCAGGCTGGACATATCTCTCTGCATCCTGCATTTGGGGTGGGGGACACAAAGCCCTTCACAACACTGTCTGGTATAAGTCCAGATAGAAGAAAAAGTTTGAAGTCTGGGATTCTGGCCTGCTCCCTCATGCTCAATCCCAGTGCTGCTGATTTTATAAGATATCCAAAGACAGATACTGAAGAATGGAGGGAGGAACTTGCCTCAAGGCTACTGAAATGTTCTTGGTAATAGGTTAAAAATGTGAAGCATTTGAAGTGTCTCATGTTCCTTTTGATATTCTCCAGGCAGTTTCCTAAATCAGCTTCAAATTTTAGTCATTTTCGGCTTTAAAACAAGCAGCGACACAAATGATTAAAAGAAATAACAACAAAAAATTAACACCCACCCAGATGGTAACTATTATCTGAGCCAGAAAATAGAGACAAATACATCCACTTAGGGCAAACTAACATATTGTATTATATCACTATGATGTACTGTAATGGGATATGATTTACATTAAAACTTGTGAATTAGAGATTTAACTTATGGCCTTTCTCCACAAATTACAACAACAAACAAGAGCAGGAAAATCAGCTCTAATAACAGCATGCATCCCATCACAATTTGCTGGATTATTTCTAGACCAAAACCATGGATAAAATATTCAAAAGTGCAATTTTGTAACAGTATTCCAGAAATGTGATTTAAGTGAAAATCCTGGTTCCCTGCAGTCAGTAAAGGTTTTATGGCAATCTTCCCAAGAACTGGGGTGTTTTAGGTGAGAATTTTACTACAAAATACTCCAGAAGACTTAGGCAGATGGTGTGACCATGGCTTATTATGCTAAATGTAAAGGTCTCGGTTGTGCTCCCTCCATCTGTTTGCTCATCCACCTTTTGTCTTGTATCATAACCTCATAAGATACCAATTTCAGGGACTATCTTCTAGCTCTGTGTGCTGAAACTCCCAGCACAAAAGGAGGCAGTGCTTTGGGCTTCTCTTTGTTAATGCAACTGAGCTAAACAGATAAACAACTTGACAGGGATGAGTTTGCCAGATTTATTCTCTGTAGCAAATTGTACTTCTAATTGCATAAGGTTTTCTTCCCTGCGTGCTGTCGTCTGGTTTGTGATGTGGTGCACCTCTTAAGCACTGCAAAATCCCTCTCTGAGACAGCTGCATTTTGTGATGGATACTACACAAACATACACATAAACACAACACGTTTCAGTTCCCTAATTTATGTAACCGCTTCCTACAAAGATCTTAGGACTGAAAGTTACTCTGAGAGGGAGAATGACATGGTAAGTGGATTCCAATGATTTGAGGTTTTTTCTCCCTAAGTGACTTGCCAGAGCCAAGCTCATCTGTATGCACCAATATTCTCTAAATAATAAAAAAAGGGGATAATGTTTCCTCTCCTGACAGATGTGCACTCAACTTTATCCACACTGCTTCAGAAGCTCTGCAAGAATGTAAAACAGCAATCTAATATCCTGCTTAAATTTGCTAGAAACAATCACTGAGATCATGGAAGGCAACTTCTCCCTGCTGAATGTGTGCCTGTGTGAAAGCTTGAGACTGGGAGGGGAATGATGAGAACCCACCTCAGTTAAAACAGTCCTATTCCTTCCTGATCTGTTGCAAAAAGCGGGGAAAAAAGAAAGAAGATATTTTGGCCGATAATTGGGAAGCAATTACAACTGCAGCACTTCCAGCAGTATTTGAGATAATGTTACTCTTGCTCCTTGGGTATCAGCGTGATGCTGGATCTTCAGCCACATGGTGAGCCACAGATGACATTTAACCTGCTGCACCTCCCCTGCTTTTATTACAAGTTGCTGTGATTAAGGCTCGGATGGTGACTTATACCACAATCACAGGTCTGTTTACAGCACAGACTGACCTCTGCTTACTGACTGTAGAAACATGAATGATGTATCTCTAAATATTAGCCCTTAAAAAAAAAAAAAAAAAAAGGAAAAAAGGAATGATACAGCTGCTTGTCTCTCCTTGGCTTTGGGAGAGATTCTCCCATCAGTAAGTCATTCCTGAAATGAAGAAGATAAGACGAAAGAGATGTGCAGAGAAAGGTATCAGATACCCAGGCTGGTGGGACTGCTCTGCTTCGGGAAACAGCTGAGAGCTTTCATTTCTTTGAAATTTGTGGAATTTGTGCTCACTGCCAAAGGAAAATGAGGGAAACGACAATGAAACAGAGATAACAGCATTATGAGAACTATGCCAGCAATGCAATGACAGAGAAAACAGTAACGGGAAGCAGAATACGTCAAGGAGAGGTGGCAGATCATGTCACTGTGGTTTATTCTGCGGCAAAAGAGAGATCAAGTTTTGCAATGCTCAGGGTCAGGCAGTAATGAGGTAGGAAGCAAAGCCACAGAAGTGACTCACAAGCAGGAGGTTACACTCTCCTGTGAAAACTGGAATTTCTTACAAATTTTGTAGTGCCAAATCCATTCTTAGTAATTACCCTGCAGACTAATTTCTCCCTCATTTGCAACTGCCTAATATGCTTTTAGTAACTGCAGCTATCCACAAGTTAAAATAGAAAAGGCAGAGATTTTTCTTGCTACCATTTTTAGTGTTTTGTCCTTTTTGGATGAAATTAATCATAATGTTTACTACGGTCTTTCACTTTAGTCCCCTGTCTTATACTCCAGCTGGAAGTGGGTAGGACAACCAGCACTCTTGCCCAGTTAACTCACAGTTGGTGTTAAGAGAGGACGTAACACCTGAAACAAGATGGAAAACACGTAGGAAGACAGAGAGACATGCCATGGGGATTGCTCCTTTGCTGTTATGCTCAGAGGGACAAACTACTGCTCAGCAGGGTGAGGGAGACCCACCAGCTCTGCTGCTGCGGCTCCTGCCGACCGCAGTCCAAGTGCGGACACTGCCAACCTCCCCATGGCATCAACCTTCCTCCTGCTACAACAAACTGGAAGGACAAAACTCAGCTAAAATTTGGCTCTCACTCAGTTTCAATGGCAAGCTTGTGCTTTCCCCCCACAGTCTAAACAAGATGTGTCAGAAGAGCATGGAGTGGTGTGTTGTGACAAAGCTTTGTCACAGAGCTGAACTGCCAGCCATGCATGTGGAGGAAGTATTGGTGCCAAACAGCTAAAGAAAAGCAAACAGAAAGCAAAAAGATATGGAAAAGAAAGAGTAATGGTAACATGACTTAAAAATATCTGATGTAACTGAGAAGAGCAAGCAGGATTTAATGCATGCTACCCTTGTTGGTGCTGTATAAATGTCTTGTTCTGTTCCATTCTGGTGTTATTCCAGGGTCAAGTATATTCAGTGTCCTTTATAATCAAGCTGTCAATATACAGTCTTGACGCTATACATTGATTTTGTGCCACAAGAAAGAGGAAGTTATCCCTTTGTGTTCAGCACTGTCGCAGTGACTTAATATTTCTTAGCCCACACTATTCAGTATCACCACCAAGACCAGGGTATCTGCCTGGCCCCACACATTTTACGTGCAGTTTCTACACGTGTAAGTTCTTTACAAACATGTTGACAATGCAATGTAGCAGTTTATTTAGAAGCACTGGGAAATCTGTGAGGTTCCAGTTTGTACAAATAAACTACTTATACAAACTTCTGTGAACTATAGGGAAAGGGGCAAGAAAATGCCTCTGTAATCCTCTTAAGGAAGATACAAAAATATAACACAAATAAAAAACTGTGCACCGAATAAATGAGAGTAACAATAATATTTAGTACTTACATGGTTCTGTCTCTCTAAATTACTCCAAAACTTCCCAAGAGAGATCAGACTGAGCCTTGGAGAGGCTGTGTAAAGCAAAGAGTTATATGACTTGCCAAAACCAGCATATAACAGAAGAAAATTTGCACTTTCAGTGCCATTTCTTAATATTAAGCAGGTTGTTTTCTTTTCAATTTCCCCATGTCTTTTTAGTAATGAGCAGGGATGATACAAGGGCTCTTCTACCTGAACTCCCAGCTACCTCAACTGCAAATGAAAGCCTGTAATGCTTTTCCTATCTAAATGTTGGATAAAGCAGATGTTGTCAAAACGGTTCTACAAGCACAAAAATTCCATCATAATTGTCAGGCATATATCTTTATTCTGTGTCCAGACTGTATTTGTTAAGAAACAGGTTACAAATTAAGGAAGATGAATTCAGTGGAATGGAGACGCAGGGCTGAGCTTGCGCAGTGCCAACACTCTCCCATTACAGGTTGATACTGACACGAGCCCAGCCTGCAAGGTGTTATCTGAAAACGGAACAAGTAGAAAGCTGGAAGGAGCTCAACCAGACACCTCAAAGGTGGTAGCCACAAACACAGCCTGACCCTGGAGTACACACTTCATTATCATAGAATCATAGAATGACTTGTGTTGGAAGGAACCTTACAGATCACCTAGTGCAACCCTCTTGCCATGGGTAGGGACATCTTTCACTAGACCAGGTTGCTCAAAGCTTCATCCAGCCTGGCCTTAAACATGTACGGGGATGGGAAGTCCACAGCCTTCCTGGGAAACCTGTGCCATTACCTCACCACCCTGAAAGAGCATCTTCCTTATATCTAATCTAATCTGCCTTCCTACAGTTTACAGCTTTTTGCCGTTGTCCTATCACGACAAGTTTTTTAAGGTCTCCTGAGAAGACAATTCAAAACCTTGCCAAGGAGTCCAATTCAGTGCTTAGCTGTATTTGTCACCAGACGTTCCTATCAGCTGACTTAAAGCTCCTATTTCAGTATCACTTCCCAGCCACTGAACTCCCCTTTCATATTTGTGCATTTTGCTGAGATTTTTTCCTTCCTTACTTCCACTTCTATGTACAGAACTGCCTTGCACTGATAAACCAACCAGTCAACAGAAAGCCACATCTGTATTCTCCAAGCCTTCCTCTCCTCCTCGTGAGGAGATCAGCCACATGTGAATTCCTGTGAGACAAGCAGGGGACAGCCTTGGCACAAGCCAGCCCATGTCTTGGGGTTGTCTTGGGCTGCCCTCTCACCTTGACCACTCCTCCTTGGTTTACCTGAAAAGAAGTTACATGTGACCATGTCACAGACCTTATTCAAATCTCAACATACCACCTTCACCATTTCCTTCTCACCTGTCAGAGGGTGCCCAACACCCTGCTACATGCAAGCAGAATTAGTTGGTCTTTTACTTTGTCCATAAACCCCAATGAAGTACCTTTAAGTTACTCTCAGTGAAAGGTTTCTTACTACATTTTGTTTTTTTTTTT
>VYXC01005985.1:855280-887569 GCA_013397175.1 Platysteira castanea
GAGAGCTTTTAATTTACCAACACCAACTCCTTAGCGAGCTGGCTGACTCACAGTCTTCTTCCAACAGGATCCTGTAGGTCTCTGGATATTGTCATAGGTGGTTCCCATTCCCAAAATAGACAGGGAAACTCTGAACAACATCCACAGAAGAGTAAGATCCATCTGCCTGAATAAGATCCAGCTGAATTGTTTCCAGTGATTAGAAGATATTTCAGAGATATTTAGTGGCCAGTCTCACTCGGCTTGCAGATAAACTTTGAGGTCTACTTTTTAAACAGGAAACTAACAGATGATGGCTTTTTAGCATTTTTACGAATTATGAGAACTACTATAAAAAGAAAAGTTGGGAATGCATGTATATATATTTCATAAAATACATATACACTGGTAGCCTGGGGTATGTGACTTCTTGAACTACCAACTGTTGAAGTGCAAGATGAGCTGTTTCTCCCTGGGGCTGTTCTGTTCAGAGCAGGAGGATGCTGGTCCCCAGGCACCAAGTTACCCATCCCATCCTCCCTCAGCACATTCCTCACGCAGCTTTTTGGCCCAGGCTGCAATTTTCATCACCTTTCCATTAGGCATCACCGATTGCGAGTGATCACCATGCATGCTGAGCGGCACATTAAAACTACTTTTTAATGTCTCACTATTAAAGTTGCTTTCAATATCAAACAAAACATTAAAGATCCATTATTTCTCCATACCAGCTAAAGACTTTTTAATGAGAATAATTACAAGAGAAGAAGAATGTATTTTTCAGAAGATCAGTTTAATAACACATCTAATGTTTAGTAACTTTAAATATCGTCTATTAGATCTGATGTTATTTGAAAAATGCCCGTGAGTATTTATAGTATTTCAAGTGAAACTAAACACACCTTAAACCTGCCTGAAATAAACCCGCCCATTTTTGTCACATGCCTGTTGGAGCTCTACAGCTTTCACGAGTCTTTAAGATAAATCTATATGCACCTTGAATGGGAATTTATTTGATTTTGAAGAAACCCATAAATAAATGTCCACCATGATCTATACATAAAATCTGAGATAAAGCAGAAGTTATCGGCATTAACTTCTCTTCTGCTCACAGAAAGACTGTTTTAAAATGGCTTTGTAGGATGACGTCTCCATCATGACAGTGACAGACTTCCTGCATAAATGACCAAATAGCAGTTGAGGGGCTGTGAAGAAATCTATATGAAGAGTGAAATTTAAAAACATTATATGTAGGCAGCAAAAAAAGAGTATTTATGAGTTTATTTTTTAATCTCATTTTACGCAGGGAGAAAAGAGACCAAGGAGAGCAAGCACAGGGAAAATGATGCTTCATTTGCTCACTGGATTCCTTGAGGATACCACAGACGTGTTTGAGAAAGAACAGCAGAGATCAGCTATTTGGATTTCTAACCTCCCCTCAACCTTCTTTCTTGCTAAAGGTTAAGGACTAAGGGAAAAGGAAAATTGACATACTTCTATAAAAGCCTAAGGTCAAACATAAAGGGCAGTCTCAAGTGAACCACAGAATCACAGAATAGTTTGGGCTGGAAGGGACCTTCAAGATCATCTCATTGCAATCACTCTGCCATGGGCAGAGACACCTTCCACCAGACCAGGTTGCTCAAAGCCACATCCAGTTGGCGTTGGACATTTCCAGGGATGGGGCATTCACAGCTTCTCTGGGCAACCTGTGCCAGTGTCTCACGACCCTCACAGTGAAGAATTTTTTTCCAATATCCAATCTAAACCTGCACTCATCCAGCTTAAGGCCATTCCCCCTTGTCCTACCACTACATCCTTGTAAAAAGTCCCAGCTTTTCCAGCTTTGTTTGTAGGCACCTTCAGGTACTGGAAGATGCTCTAAGGTCTCCCTGGAGCCTTTTCTTCTCTAGGCTGAAGAAACCCAGCTCTCTCAGCCCGTCCTCACAGCAGACGTGGTCCAGCCCTTGGACCACCTTTGTGGCCTCCTCGCTCCAACATGTCTCACATAGATTCTCCACTCAGCCTAAATCTGTGCTTAGGACTGCCCTGATGTATGTGCAGGATACTTTTCCAGCCAGAAAAAGCTGTTGCAGAACAGCAAAACCACCAAGACTTATTTTTACTGCTATTTTTATTATTAAAACAATCTGTATCTGCATGAAGAGTTCTAACTTCGCAAGAGATGATAAATGAAAGAAAAGGAAATTATTAATGATTAAGGACTAAGATAAATCAAACACCCAAGCACAGGGAACCTTATGCAAAGCAGCACAAGACTCTGCCACAGTTCCTGGGAAAAAAGATCTAAGGACAGTAGCCTACTTCCTACATGCCCAGCTACCTGAAAACATGGCTAACCTGTTGTAATCAAGATACAGAGCTGAAATGCAAGTTCTATGAGGAAGACAAATGGCAATGGTTAAATCCAGTAAGAAGATGGAAAGCACCAGTTTGGATTCATCTGTACAATCAAATGGGCACCTGTCCTTGAACATGAAAGGGCAGCACAGCTCTTTGTGGGGGGCTTGGCTTCAGACCCTGTGACACAGCCAGAAGTGAAGGGTCCACTGGGCTCCCTGGTACCAAATCTGAGCCATGGAAATGTATTTCTTAGGACATGCAACCGCTTCTCCTACATAGTTCAGAAAAAAACTCACACTCAGGACACTTTTAATAGATCTTTGGTATTAGCCAGGGGGGAAAAACCCACCACCAACCAAACATGTCTCCTCACAGCTTCACAGTTTCACAGCGGAGGTTTTCAAGTCAAATGAAAAGGAGCCACAACAACCGTCATTCTTTCTTCCCCTTTCCAAATCAACACAGTAATACAATCAAATCACAAGAACTGGTAAAACTTGAAGATAGTAACAACATTATGAATTACAGTGTGTCTCAGACACTTGAATACCTGGGAGGGGAATGTATTCCACAGCCTAAGGATGTGGCGGTGACCTTACTTTAAGAGAAAGGACAGTGCCACAGTTGATCGGTCCCTAAATTAAAATCTAGTCCAGAAAATATATTTTTCAAATGTCCACCTGATTCTGAAAAAATCCATCAGCCTGCCAAAGCAAGGGTTTCAAGATTATTAAAGTGCCAACTACAATTTATGCCCAAGATACCTTGCTGGCCTTCTCTCATGTCACATACTACCAAGGCTCTCTGTCACCCATCCTTTGGGGCCTCCCAGTTTATTCTGATTGAGGTCAGGTCTGCTCACTCCAAGGACTCTGATGGCAGGGCCCCATCTCTAACCATGCTTCCCAGCTTCTTGCTTCTTTCTTCTCCAAAAATTCAGCGTAACATCAAGCCAGGTGGGCTACTCCTGCCTATTTTAATTTTCTTTCTTAATGCCCAACTGCTTAGTTCTGGGGAGTTGCAAGAACATCTGCTACAAGAGCAGACTTGTATTAATTTCTACTTACTGCTGTATGGTGCCACGTATATGTACAGCATGTTTTATGTGTTTGGTGCACAGCAGAGCTGATGTGAAATGGGAGAGACTAAAGGAAAACAACTTCAACACAGTCCTCTTGAGAGGTGGGAAATAGGCTCAAGCCTTGCTGTAGCCCAGCTCTTAGGCAGATACAAATCAAGTCCTTCACTTTCCAGGAAAAATGTCTAAACTCCCATGTGGCTGCAATTCACTTTGTGGAGCCCACTGGATGAAAATATTTGCACTTTTCATCAGGAGAGAGAATATGAAGGTGTGAGTAATGCCATGGTGGGGATGTCCCCCTCGCTCTCTGAGCGCCCAGACCCATGGCAGGGGCAGGAGGAGGAGCAGAGTGAGTGCACAAGGCTGGCTGCTCACAAAGGGATGGGTCCAGGCTGTACCAGGCAGGAAGGAGCGATGTCCCCCTCGCTCTCTGAGCGCCCAGACCCATGGCAGGGGCAGGAGGAGGAGCAGAGTGAGTGCACAAGGCTGGCTGCTCACAAAGGGATGGGTCCAGGCTGTACCAGGCAGGAAGGAGATGGCAATCCTGGTCAGTGCCACCCTGGGCACAGAATTGAACTTTGAGTTACCAGGTGAAAGGGCAGCCATGCACTTCTCCTGCTCTGTAAAGTCTGTCTTTCTCTTCCCCACTTCTCTTCAAAGCACGAAGCCTTTTCTTGAGTGCGCTGGACTCCTTTGACAGTAAAATCTTATTCTTCTTGTACTTTCTTTTTTCTCTTAATTTTGCTGCTCTTGTGTTGATCATAAGAAATAGACCCAGTGCTGTTTAGTCATCTAGGAGCATTTAACTGGCATTGGTGATGATATTTTTCAATTTGGCAGTCTACCAGATGGATCAATTATTTGCCAAGCTTTAATTTTAAAGCCATCCACTGAACAAACCGCAGGTCAGGACAGTAAGGGTTTGTTCTGCAATCAGCTTCTGGGCAAGAGCAGGATTTCTCAATATTACAATACTCTGGTGGCTCTTGAGCAGAGAAGCAGCTGTGATGTGCAGACACACTCATGAGCACAAACAAACCCAAAACTCTCAGGTGGTGGTGTTGGTTGGTCACCTCACAGATTAGTTGCTGTTTTAAGTAGGCAATGTCCCTTGGAGACAGCAATTTCTCATGTATTTAAATATCCTGCTTGTTCAGGAACAGCAGGGACAACAGGCAGAAAAGCAGGATGGTGAAATAGGCCTATGGGCACCTCTAGCAGCACAGTGCTGCTACTGTAAATTTACAACATCCCTTTTTTCAAGGCACCTCAGAGCCCTGTTTGCTTCCACACACACCTGCCCTACAAATACCTACACTGTTATATCAAAACGACCAGGCTCACGGACAAAGCAGGACTGTCTGCTTCCACTGCAGCTAACACCCTTCTGGTACTGCCTCGATGATTTCCACTAAGCCACTCATTTCATTGCAACAGCTACCTAAAATATTCCATTTTGCTTTACTTCACTCCCATTGGGCAAAATCCCCAGGATGCTTCATGCAACTCAGCCAGTGGAAAAGAAACAGCAGAGATTCAAGCAGGAAGAGAGGAGGAAGCAAACAGCACGTGACCAACGTGCCACCTCAGTGCCCTGCTACTGCCAGGAGTTTGGACTCCTCAGAGGTGAGCCTGGCAAGAAGGCTGAGGGGAAACAGCTTCATGGTGCTTACTCAGTTTAGCCCTGCTTGGCCCAGCTCTGCGTCAGAGAACGACAAGTCCTTCCTTCCTAGTGTGGATGGTGTAAGATCCCCCCACCCACTGTGGTTCAGCTCACATGAAGTGCATCAGCCTTCCTTCTGCTCCTTACCTCACCGTTCACCTCACCCAGTCCCCAGGCTTAGAAAAAGAAAGTGGCATTAGAGACCATAGTGTCGTCTATCATCAGAAGAAATTCAAGCCTTTCCAGGAAGATTATCCACAGGGAATCTGTAGTTGACTTTTAGCCCAATTTTGTGCAAGGTGAGCTCTCACACACTGAAGAACGCAATTGCAAAAGCTTAATGGAGGCCCAGCAAAAACATAATTTAAAATTCAGGGAAGAAAGCGAGGAGAGGCAGTCCTCAGCTCTGAAAAGTTTGGGGTTATTTTGCAATTTTACTATAGGATGCAGCAGACAAATCTAGTGCTATTATTTATTGAGAAGTGTCCCATGTGCACAGCAGGGCTTTGCAAACAAATGAGACAGTGTCTGCTCCAAGCCGAGACACAAACAGTTTGACATCTGAATACACCAGAGACAAGCTCTCTGTGAAGTGGTGTGGATATTTTCAGAGATCATTGCTGGGAATCTTAAGGGAAACGGGGTGTTTGCAGGCAGAAGGCATTTCGTAGAGAGAGGCATTTCTTGCTGAATGCATAATGCAGAGGAGTTTCAACAGTAAACAGGACACAAAATGGGCAGGTAGCAGACAGACTTCGGGAAAAATGAAAAATATGAGTATGAAATTGTTAACAGAGAGAAGTTAGGAAAGAAACTCCTTAAAGGAACTATGAACAGAGGGCATAATTGAAAGAGACATCGGAGAAGTCAGCATGACATGACAGAAGTGGTGGCCAACACTGACCATGGAGCTCAGTTCAGGTCTGATGTCACCCATGAGCCAAGTGTGTGATGGGTGACACCACCCCAAGACCTTCGTGGCAAGGGGCTGGCAGGCTTTGCTGTTTATGAAGCCGTGAGTGCTACGTACAGGGCACACAGGAACATGGGGCCCCCATCCAGTTTAGAAAGCCTCTGGGGAGCAGGATTTCATTAACTTCATCTATATTTAGACAAGGTGCGTGTGGAGAATCATTTGTGAGCCCTCCATCACCACTTGGCCCACAGTGGATATGTCCATCATGGAGCAGTTTGCCAGTGATCAAGTCAGGGGTTACAAAACTCTATAGTACAACAGCCTCTCTCTTGAGCCTGAGTTTGGCTTTTTCAAATTCCAGCTGAGGAAGGTGAGAGCAAAGGCATCCCACGGCAATGTTACAGGGAGATTGAGACATGAATCCTGATGTCCATGCAAGGATCTGTTTGCTTATGGAAACCTTTTCCATTTTGGAGCTAGCAGGTACTTGCAGCGGAAGGAAATGCTGTGTGAGGTGTGAGGTCAGGCTGTCTGCCCAAGGATGCAGAAGCCAGTGGTGTAATGAGCTGACAACTGCCAGAAATTGCTTATCAACTCCTTGGTATCCAAGTCAGATCACCCACCTTGTTCTGAAAGAAGCTATTTGTACAATTACCTCTTTCCAGAAAACTTTTTGCCAACCCACGGAAAAGTAACTCCTGGACCTAGCTGGATTTTCCAGTCCCTGATGTGTGGGGAAGTGTGGGCAGCCCCCTGCCATCTACCACCATCTGCAGAGGACCCACAATTCACAGGATGCACTATCAACACCCTGGCCTCTTCAACCCCATAAAACTGAAAATCAAAGCACAGGAAAGGAGCATGGGAAATTCTTCTCTCCACAATGAACTCCCTTGGAAATCGACATTTTAGCTCCCATTTGAATTTGTCTGGTGTATTTATTAGCCATAATGCATACAAATGCATTTTGCTGGAGAAACGCAGAACCACTGGCTCATCAGGCTGTAGCAGAATGGGTGATACAACTGAGTTATCTCAATCTGCTCCGACTAAGTGGTGTGCACAGGCTCCCCCAGCTCGCCTCATCATCTCCAGGGCTGTGAAAGTTGCAGCCATGGGTATGGAGCCTCAACTTGAAGAGCTGCTTCCTTGCTAATTTTAAGCAATCCAGGAAACTAAAGGTGGAAAACCTCACAAAATGACTTCCAGCCATCAACCCCAGCTCAGTGAGTTCTGTACTGCAGGCCTTTGCAAGGAACTCTTCTTTAGGTTAAAAAATCCCTTTTAATATTTCAGCATCAAAGACTGCACATCTCAGAGGGACTTTTTGTTTATTTGCCTGGGCTCTTCCTTTCTTTGGGAGAAAAATCTTTGATTGACATAGGCAATTCTTAAATGCCAATACACACTTTCAAATGCATGGTCCACTTCAGTGTCACTTCAGGGAACTGACAGGACATCGGATATTAATGAGTATTGATGTGTGAACATGTGCACACACAGAGTGATGGTGCAAACCCGATGGCATGAAGCTTTGAATAAATGTACCATGAAAAATAATAAAACAATATTTAACATGGCAATAAAATATTACATGTCTCCTATTTTGCTAGGAAGACCTAAAAGGTATTACAACTCTCATCCACTCCAAAATGACCACAGCGGCTAAACCAAATCTAGAGTTAAAATATAGCTCGAATAGACATAATGAAATGCAAAGTAGACCAGTTATGAACAAAAGTGCTCAAACTGCCCATAGGAATCATGAACCAAAAGTCACGTGGGTGCTCAGCTCCAACCATCCCCACTGAAGTCAATGCCAAAGCTTCATGATTTCAGTTGGGCAAATCCTGCCCTTAGTTTTTATTGAAGCAGCAAGATTTCTGTACTTGCTGGGGTCAGAAAGAAACAAAACAGAGAAGAGGAGCTCTCCTGGTATCGGCACAGCACTGCTTGTCCCTCTTTTAATGGCTGCACAACTGGAAGCGGAGAAAGTTCTTCTGAGACCCAGTAAAAGTCTTTCGTTCCCTCTCATTTTGGAGCTTATTTTGGGCTGTGGAAAACACGGCCAAGGAGCTTGGCTGAACTAACACCTCCAAGCATTTTCTGATGCTGCCCTGGCGCTGCCTTTGCAGACCTCAGAATCCCTCCATGTGTCATTTATAAATAACCCTGTCTATTACAAAAGGTGGGCGCATCACCCTGGCTGCACAGGGAGCACACTGACCAGCTCTGGCCTTCCCTGTTGACCTGACAGTTAACTTGGAGCTGCTGCCTGCCTGAAGCACCCCCTCCATGCTCTGTTTCATGCTGAGAGCAAAGAAAGCCGAGAGCTTTCAGTTTTCCATTTCAACTGCATGGGTGGGAAAAAGGATGATTTGGAAAGGCATTCACAAGGCAGGCTGTATGCAAGGTATTCCCACAACGCTGCAGGAGCATATGCAAGTGAAAATGAGATAGTGAGGGACATGACAAGGCATTTTTACCCAGAGCAGCTCCCTCTGAGTACATAGAAATCATCATATAAAGGCGTGGTTTGGAAGGGACCTTAAAAATCACCTCATTCCAACCCTGCTGCTGTAGGCAGGGACACCTCACACTACACCAGGTTGCTCCAAGCCCCACCCAACCTGGCCTTGAACACTTCCAGGGATGAGACATCCACAACTCCCTTTATGTGCCCACTGCACAGTTTTGTTTCTGCTTCTTTGAGCGAGCCATTCCACAGCTGTGCTCACTGGCGTGCCCCTGTATTTACAGGGCAAACTTCACAGGATGCTGAAAGCCAGGGCTGGAATAGACAAAGGAGGAGAGGACATGCTGCCTGGTTCTCAGCTCTCGGGTAATTTTAGTCCTTTCCTTGAGCACCTAGGTGGCATGACAACCTCAAACTGCGGCCACCACTGTTAGCACAAAGAATTAGGTACATAAACTACATTAGCTATAATAGTGTTATAATGCATGAAACCTCTTACTAGGGAATTGGAAATTTAAGCTGATGTTTTCTTTTGCAGCAGAGGTAGAAAGCCAAGACAGCATGTTAGGTGGTAAAGTTAGAAGGGGAAAAGAACAGTTTTTTTCAGATGCTTACTGCAGAGTGCCTGCAATATCATACAATAAGAAGCTGAAAATACAGACTTTATTTCCCTTTGGAATTCAAACGCTTGTACATCAACAGGGCATCTCTAATATCTAAGTAATAAGCATAGCTGCTCCGTAAGGACACTATTGAAACCCAAATTCCCTCAATACAATTTCAGATTGAGAGTGTGAGCTCAGGGAAAGAGAACTTTATTACATTTCATAAGGTTCTCTTAAGCATTTTCTGAATTTAAAGCTAAAACCACTACCTCCAGTGGGGAAAAGTACTGCACTCTCCTTTAAATCTGCATTCCTTTATCTAATACACTGGACAAAGTAAAAATGCTTTTATTATATCTGCAGACCTTGAACATTACATTGAAGAGTTCTGAGGACAATGACTGTACAATATAGATGTATAATGTTACTATTAAGATGTTCAGATTCGTTTGCTTTGCTTTACATATAATACACAGCAAAGTTGATGAAAATTTGTATTTTTTCCCTTTCTTCGTGATAGCTGATTACAACAGGCATGTCTGGGCAAAAAGCATTTGCTACAGTGCTTAAAAAACCCAGGTACAAAGAATTTGCGGGCCATTAGGTTATGAGATTTGTTAGTGAGCTGCACCAGTGAAATAAATGTTCACACAGCAGTAATTGAGGAGTTAATGTTTTTCAGTTGTCCCCAGATGAGTGCAATATTTCTGTATATTCTCAAAGTTTAAGATTAAACAAATTAGGAGTTCAAAGTAAACAAACTGCTTAATCAAACAGCAGACACCATTTATTCTCTAAATAAATACTACAGCATTTTATACCACTACCTGCAATAGCACTGAAACTCTTTTATTTGTTTATGGTATCCCTGGTTCAAATGGCAGAACCTCCAGATCCCATTTAAAATGCTGAAGAGGTCACTTAGAATTGTTGACTGAACATGGATCAAACCATAAAAGAGACTTTGTAATGAAATAAATATTTACTAATCAGATTATCTACCCAGAGCAACAATCTTTGTTGGTAGGCTGCCATTTATTACGCTTTCAATCAACCCTGTGGTTTCTAATAAGCTGTGTTTTCATGTTTCCCTTAATATAGAACTGCTTGTCATTCAGGCTGGACAAGGCTCTGTTGTGCTCTGGGAGAGCGGCGGTGCCCAGGGCCAGGCCAAGGCCGATGGAGCCGCTCGGCTCCTTCTTCCCCCAGACTCTTCCAGCAGCTCCACAACTGGTCTTGGCAGGACCTCCAGTGTGTCTCGGCAGAGTTCAGGATTCGCACAAAAACCAGTCCCCAAAATAACATTAGGCTGTTTTAAAGATGCAAAGGGGGAAAAAAAAGACTGCTGTGGAGAGCATCCTTTCACCTGTGCAAGGATGAAAGTGTTATTATCCACGGATGAAAGTGTTATTATCCACACAAGGCAGGGACGGGCTGTTAATTAGGAAAATGAGTTAGAAAAAGGCTTCATGAGGTGCATGGGTAACGATCCAGGTGCTCCTGAGTATAAAATATGCTGAGAAAAATGAGCCCTCACAGAGTTTGAGGAGATGGAGTATCAAAAACACCCAGTTGCGCTGACAAAACAGACACAGCTGCTTTGCCAGTACAATTAAGATTTCTGTGCTCATGAAACAGAGAGTGGGATAAATAGTTACGCATCTTTATGATTACTGCTGTAAGAAAATATCTAATACTTAGTATTGGTTCCCCTTCCACAGTAAATGCATCCATCCATGACATGGCTGCTGGTTTGAGTTGGAAGATGCAAATCAGGCCACCTGAAAATTTCTAAAGTCACAGACCTGCTAGAAAAATACTCCCTTCCAAAAAAAGCACTCCCTACCCAGAGAACTTAACTATTTTGTTACTGTTTTGTTTGTTAAGAACTTACACATCCATGATTAGTAGCTTCACGGAAATTTTCTGCATTTCTAAATCCTCAATCTGTGGATTTGAATCCTGGCTCATAAGCCAGCCACAGACAGATCTAGCAAGGCAGGCAGAAGGCTACAGTGATGTCCTTAACTCACCACCACGTGTGTCAAAAATCCTACAAGCTCATCAGCGGTTAATCCGTCCTATCGAAAGTGCCACGGTACGCAGACAAAATTAGAAATACAAGTTTGTTATTTTAATGAGTCACTGACATCTGCTGCTTATTCTTAGTTTTCAGTCGCACTCCGCTGCTCTGACATCACGGCGCATGTGATTTTATTCGGATACCGCTCTCAGCACTGGCTCAGTCCTTTAGATTACTTTGACAGCATTTCTCCTCATTCATTATTTAACAATAACTTTTGCTTACCAGGCACATTTCAACACAACTAACTAAACTAAAAGCATGTCCTAATCCTTAATGAAGCCCAAATGCTTCTCCTGGGAGGCAGGTAAGTATCATCATCATTTTCTGGATGGGAAAGCAGATATTAAGTAATTTGCCAAGGTCATGCAGCCTGTCTGTGGCACAGGTTGGGAATTAAGTGCTCTCAGGAGCTCTGACTATCTGTTCCCAGGTGTAAGTAGCAACCTTAACCAGCTCAGGCTACTCCACACCCAAAGCAAATGCACAAAGAAGGAGGTTCTGCAGCAGGGTCACCTCATACCGGAAGGCTCTGAGCAGTTGGCCAGTGACAACTTTCATTATCAGATCATTCTGAAACAAAGCAATCAGTGCCCTACTCAGGAGCCTGAAGGTCTTGAGATATTAACAGTGGTTTTGTTTTTTTTTTTTTTAATTCCTTCATTTCTCAGTCTCTTTTCAACTCCATGTTTTTAACAATGATGTTATTTAACACATGCCAGTATGAATAAGTTTATTCTTTATTCTGAGCTGCTCCTATAAAAGGAGCTTGTGTTACACAGACTGCCTATAATTCATTAAGCCAAATTCCCTTCCATCTGGAGGCTTATACAGTTGTTGAAAAGCTGTCACTATAACCTATTGTCACTGCAACTTTTTATGAACCAACCTACATTTTTATGTCAAAATTTATCTCAACAACTTTGCTGTACTTACTTTCAATTATTTCTATATCATCAGCCTTTAGTTAATGCTGCATTCAAGATGCTGGGATTAACTTCTCTCTCTGGCTGTGTTCATACTGAAAATAAATGCAGTTTAGGATTTCAACAAGAGCTACGCAGAAGCAGACAGAGCCTCATGTGCCCATCCCAGTGGATGCACAAACCGATGGCACTTACTGATTTCACCCAGTCCCAAACAAAACAACCACAAATAAATTCGAGCTTTATGTTAGAAAGAAAGAATTTCTATAAAAGTGGGATTTTCCCTAACGAGAAGAAAATGAAATCAGGCTGTCCTCACTTCATTTTACAAGAAAAAATCACAAAAGCATGAAAATTCCACATGCTGATTTCTTGAAGAGCTGTCTCTGTACGTTTGCTCTTTAGCACATATTTAAGATAATTGGTGAAGATACATTCAGACAGATGAGGTGTTACTACAAGATCCTATGTGATGGACAACTCTAGGCTGTGGCTGCCCCATCCCTCGAAGTGTTCATGGCCAGGATGGATGGGGCTTGGAGCAACCTGGTCTAGGGGAAGGTTTTCCTGCCCATGGCAGTGGGAAGTGGAACTGGCTGATCTTTAATGACCCTTCCAACCCAAACCATTCCATGATTCTAGAGTTCTACGCTATTCCAGAGGGCAGATCTGCAGAACAATGCACAGAGGTAACAAGGCCAAAGGTCAACAACAGCTGCTTCAGTTATCTCAAGCTACAGTTTACAGGAAGACCTGCTTTCCTCCCAGCATCACACGGTCTGCCAGACCCACCTGACATCTAAGAGGAGATTAAAAATTCAGCATGCAAGGAACCAAAACATCGTCAAGTTCTGGGCTCCATGGGAAGGAGCCCTACTGACTGAAATTCCAGCAGCTAGGCTATGGCCCTAATTCTAAAACTCTGTAATAAAGTCTTTCACACCACTTTTTTCCCAACCTTTCAAAATGCCCTTAAAACAGACTACGGCATTGCCTGTACTAGAGGGTTGTCCTGGCATAAGCTGTACTGATATGACCAGGACTAATTCTGTAGCAAAGAGAAAGCCAGAATGTTCACATAAAAATCAGAAACAACACAGAGCTGATGGGTAGGAAAACAGGTTTTGGCATGCCTCTCCATCACTAGATCAGCCAAGGGTGTATCTGTGTTTGTAGTACAGCTTCATCCCAACATCACTATGTTTACTAATAAAATAAAAATCACAACCTGAACTGGCATGTAAGTCTTGACTAAGCCCTTGAATTAAAATACACTATCAAAAAGGGGTGAAGTATCAGCCTTTTTCAAAAGCTCGGTGTTGTCCAACTGAAATAGTTTAACAGGCAGGACTGGAAAAGGAAGTGTCAGTTTTGGAAACGACAAAGATCAACACGTCTCCAATATGGTATATCTGGCAAACTGCTGTGCAGTAAAATTAAGCATGACACATAACTGCTGAAGCAGTCTCGGGCCAAAACTCACGATTCTTACTCATCTCTCACTAAAACAAAACTCTGTAATTGAAATGACGGCAAGAAGCTGAGCTGCCTGGGAACAGTAGGGCTTGGCTCATGCAATATATATATGTATGTTCAGTTGGTAGCTCGGCTGCAGACCGTACAAGTAATTTAAGGTTTTATTTCTTTGGTAGAAGTATGCGTGTTTGGGTGGAGAACAGAAACAGATGGAA
This sequence comes from Platysteira castanea, assembly GCA_013397175.1. Taxonomy (NCBI): domain Eukaryota; kingdom Metazoa; phylum Chordata; class Aves; order Passeriformes; genus Platysteira; species Platysteira castanea. The sequence goes on from VYXC01005985.1 coordinate 869,065, forward strand.
CCAAAGCAATCGTTGTCAGGTCGTATGTTCCTAAGAGTATCTGTCTGGATATAGACAGACACCCTCCCAGTGTACTGCATTTTCTTCTTGTAGCACCTACCACCCTATGAGCTCAGGATCAAGGCAGTATTACATGAAATCCTACACCAACCAACAGCAGCAGGATGGCCTTGTGTCCCTATATCTGAAAGGGAAGAGCAGGACTGTTCAAATATTCTTGACCAACCTTGAAACAGTCAACAAGGAAAAAGCAAAAGCCCAGTAGCTCAAATCTTATTCATCGAGGTTACACTAAAACCGTGGGGCCTCATTTATCAGAAATGAGAACAGAAACTCCTTAAATCTATGGATCAGGGATATCAGCCTCTCATGCATGTCATGGTATTGGTTGTGTTCAAAGGCCTTTCACCTTGTGCTGGCTTGCACTTAATTGCTGTGGTTTTGGATTCACTTTAAATGCTGAACCTAAAGTCATCATTTCAAGGACTGATTGAGCTATAGAAAAAACAAATGGGACTGTAATTATACTCATGGGGGTACGAGGAGTGTGTACACACACCTGCTTTGGCCTCGTGATACTTCCCCTGCTGGGCAGGCTCTCCTGGCTCCATTCTGGATCTTGGCACCAGACATGCTAAGAGCCTGCTTGGTTGTTGCACCGAAAGGAGTAGAAATAGGGAAGAGAAAAATACCTCAATGATCTCAAAATTGCTTCTCCTTGTTTCTGTTTTTGGGACAGCACTGCTTTCAGTTACAGTTCTAACAAGGAGTTACACTTTGCCTTTTGGCTGTGTAGTAATCCAAAGTAGAGCACACTCAAAGTGGCACAAGTGGATTTTTCTCTTTCTGTCTTCATGCAGAGAACTCTCTATGCAGGGCACCCTGAGCAGTTTTCTTACCTTCTTCTTAACATGTGTAGCTCACATGCTGTGGGCTCCTTTCAGGTCCATTTTTCATAACTCTGACTAACAACAAAACTGACAGGATGTCAACAGGAGGAAGTGAAACAAACAGATTAGATAATCTAATATACCCCTGGTGAGCTCACCAGGTCTAAATAGCAGTGGTTTTTAACAGGTATAACCTCAATCTAAAAGCTACAAACTGTTCTCCATTGGAGATAAGTCCACGGTCCAATCTGGCACCACGGAAGGTGCATCTTGCAGGGAGCACATGGGAAGGAAGCTGACAGGAGAGAGATAACAGCATGAGGTTGTATAATTGCTCTCTGCTAATAGAGGGGGTAAACGAAAAAAGAGGTTTTCTTGATAAAGAAAGGTCACGACCTGTCATTGAACACACCAGCAGAAAAGTGGAGCTCTGAAAGGGCTTCCTTAGACAGTGATGGGGATTGAAACTCCTCCTGGTCATAGCACTTCAAATAACATGGTTCCATGCAATGTTAAGGGTTTACAGTCAAGGCACAAAGATCCTTTTCAGGTCTTCATCCTATGGGTTCAAAAAAATCTTGTCTTTTAGAACACTTTCAGACCAGTTTCCATATAAACAAATGGAGATCCATGACCAAGGGACCCTTTAGATGGTTTAATATTCCTAAATGCCAGAGGAAGCCCAGCTTGGATGTAATGTGGCTACAGGCTGGCACATTAAGCATATTTAAGATTATTCCTCAAGCTTTTTCCCGCTAGCTCAATCTTACCACAGAATTTTTGCATAGTTTAAAATAAAAAGACATTATAAAAATCTTCTTTTAATTAGGGTAACTGATGTTCTGTGACCACAAAACCCACAGGTTTCAAAAGAATATGCAGACCTTTTTGGAAATATAAGGGAAAAAAAATCCAGCATATGCTCTCTAGGGAAGGTCCTTTCTGGCAATTTAACTTCAAAAAACCAAGATCAAGACCTTAAAGGAGCACAGGGAAGCCATCACCCACAGCCTTCTCAACGGAACAGCCTTATCTACAAAAAGATAAGATTATTCTGCAATATCTGAAGGGGATATTCAAAGGAAATAGAAAAGAAAGATTTAAAAAAATTATTTTTTTTGCTTTAACAATGAAAAGATCAGAAACAATGAGGATCTCTGAGGTGACCCTTGAAGGCCAGAAGCTGTAGTGGGAGGTTCTGCTGCTACCACAAGAGAATCCTGCTCATCTGACAGTTCAGACAATCTGTAGGAAACAAAAGGTCCACTGTGAAATGGATGTTTGCTTTTGGCACCAAGTGGCTCCTCTATGTGTCCTCTAAATTGCCAAATAGAGCTGCACTCCTTACAGAGATGCTGGATCTTGGGAGAAGAAACAACTGGTGAAACAAAGGAGATGATTTAAAGTAACACTGGTTTCTTGTTATATGTGATGGCCACACATCAGCTTCTGGATGTTCTAAGGAAATGACAAATACAGATTTTTTTTATCCCTTGTATCTCTCATCAATGGCTGCTTAAGGGTGAAGAAATCCAGGGTTCTCTGGGGGTCTGTTAACACCTTTGACCTTTGGTGAGACCAAGGTCTCCAGGAATCTGCAGTTCAGCCTCTGCTCCAACAACCAAAATCTAATCTTGTCTTTTGGCTAAGATTGTGGGACTCTTTTGTCTTAACCAGCATCCCCTGTCCTTTGTTGCCCTGAGTTTACTCTTCTATCCCCACTGTGATCAGGCAGCTGCCACCAGCCAAACAGATCAAGAGGCACTGACTGTAGAAAGAGCCCTGAAAGCAAAACCTTTTGCTTGAAAATCTCTCATGGTGAGGCATAACCCCACTTCTGCAAGTGGGGAAAGATGCAAGGGAAAATGCTATGAGATTAAATTAGAAGACAAAATGAAGTGAATTCAGGAGGCTGGCAACAGCCAGCTTTGTGCTCCACACAGCTCAAAGACATAGTTCTTTGTGGTAGGTCTCCACTGATGACCTGCTGCAGAAAGGCTGAGCAGGGGGAGCTTGTATCTTCCTGTAAATACCCAAAGAGCCCAGAATGAATGAAATCAAAGAATGGAACAGTATTTCTCCAACTGGTTTCAAGAGGAAAAGCTGCCTAGCAGAAGCTTGCCTGAAATAGGAGCATATTCAGAATTTTCATAGGACAATGTTTGATAAACATCATTAACATTAATTTTTATTGCTAATGAGGAGTTCATAAAAATAAATGCCTTCCACATAGACTTAGGAGCTAACCACTCTCCTTCTCAGCCAGGATGGAAACAGGTCAGACCTTTCCATCCTCAGGGCATAACCCAAACCCCATCAATTTGTCAGGTGGTTTCCAGAGGCATCTCAAGCATGGAGAAACTGGGTTAATTATTGTTGCTGAACAGCTCTCCTCCCTTCTTCTCTTTGAATGGAATTTGTCATTATTTTTGCTATGTTGTTGTTTTCTTTGCTACCGATTTTGCTTGCGATGCCTGCTGGGGTGCTTCAAACATTGAAGACATTTTTTAAAATGCTGAAAGGAAACTAATAATCATAAATAAATAATTCTTTAATTTCTCTGAGGAGTTGTCCAGCAAAGGGAGAGAAATTGCTGAAGTACTTCAAATGTACAAAATAAGACAGGAGGAAGAAAAATGCATTCCAGAATGTCCCTCCAGGCTTTCTTTCAATGACCCATTGCAAAAAACCCAGGGAAAATAAAAGGGGAAGAAATCTGATTTTTAATTTACACTGTGAGGGTGATCTACCCAAGTCCAAATTTAGGTTTGTTGTATATGATGGAAAGCAAACAGAACCCCAAATCCCTTTTGGCTTATGCCTTTACAGACTATGTTTGCAGCCAAGACACCAAGAAGACAAAGCCACTGCGGATTTGAGGGGAGAATAAAGCAACCCAAATACAAAGATGCTGCCTTTGAAAGCCCTCTCATGTGAAGGTGATAAGGAACATGTATTATTTTTACTTCACTTGATGCAGTTAGTCAATACATGTTTCTGGTTTCCTACATTCTGCATCTATCACTTTAAACTTAGCAAAAAAAAATAGGCAGAAGTCAGAAATAAAAATAGCCTCCAGCTAGAAGACTTCTACTACTGCTCATCATTCAGAGGGACATCTATTTACCTCCCTGCTTGAGGATCAGCAGGGATGGGACATGGGTTAAGCTGAAGAGACATTAAGGAGCTGGAGACATGAAATGAAAACATACTTGTCTGACAGCTGGAAGTTGGCAAAATATTTTTTTTTTTTGTGCATTAAGATTTTGGCTATCAAATCTTAAAATCTATGTAATGTAGATTTTATGGCACTCAACTTTCAGTAACAAGGATTTTTTACCTGTAAACAACTTGTGTTATCCTTGATTTACATTAACCAGTATGTCTCATTCCAGTTTAATTCTTCCACATCAATCCTCTGGGTTTTTTACCCAACTGACAGCACAGACATACATGTAAAGTTGAAAGGGTAAGACCTTAGGACTGACACACAATACAAGCAAAACAGTACCATAACCAGATCTACAAAGGCTGAACTGAAATGAGAATTTAATGGAATTTTTTGGAATTACAATAAATTCTTCTACACAGGACTAAGGTTATACACAGATGACCACAAGCAATCGAGTTACTGTAAAACAACAAGTAACAATCAAGCTACACAAACATATAATTTTTTTCTCTTAGTGTGCCCCTCTGGAGAAGTAAAATGAGCTTGAGCCACATGTGTACATTTGAAACTTAAGCTAACTTGTTTTCTTTAGAAGTGAGGCAGGTTAAAAAGTGGCTTTAAATTCCCAAGGGAGCTGAAGCAGTCTCAACAGAAAGCCAGTGAAGCACTGAACTAGGAGGCTCTGCTATTGCCTCATTTATTTAAAAAAACCCTTCATTTAAAGAGGTTTGCTTACCTCCAGTCTTCATATGTGCAAGCTCTTACAGGGCTCTTCATTTTTTATTTATACGTGTGCCCACAGCTCAAAAAACTGTGAAGAATTACTGCAGTAACAAGGGATTTTCTTGTCACCTGAAGGGAACGGACCATTGTCTTTCCCTTTGGAGAACGATGGCTTACAACAATCAGCCCAAAGTGAACAAAGCAAATAAGCCAAGTAATTAATATATGCCTTCCCTAATTCAGGAGCTGCTTTCTCACTTTCCTCAAGTTCTCCCAGTCCCACATTGTTCCGATGACTTTTTCCATCTACTCAGGGCCCAGATCTTACTACTGAATTTCAAAAAGGGTAGCAAAGACACTTTGGAGAGAACATTTAATTCTGCATGTCTCTCACTGAGATGGCTGTTTATGGTTTGTGTTGAACAATTTTTTATTCCTTTACTAGACAGTATACACTGAAGAAATTTCAAAATGGTAAGAAGACCACGGCCATCCCAAAACAAATTTTATACTCTGCTTGGGAAACCTAAAGTAGTTTCTCAAAAAAATTCCTGAAAACACTCAATCTCCTGTCCTAAATGTGCACTCTTTAAAATACATACAGGGCTCTCTCTTCCTATTGGTATGAATAAGTTCTATAAAAATGTAAATTAACATTTCAACCTTCAAGAAGGTTTGTCAAAATAAACAATGAAGTTGTTTACTATAAATTTGCAGGAGTTATCTGCAGCTTACATTATGTTCATTCAATGTTTATAAAATCATACTATTTAAAAATTATTGCACTTAATTGCTACATCTTATAACCACTGTAATCAAATTAACTCCAGATTTATTCTTCAAGTGCCACTGAGATATTTTAAGTATTCTAAGTAGGTGCAATAAAACAAACCATTTATGAGGACACTGATCAAGCAGTAGGATTATCTGGGTAAGAACAATAACAAACAAGAAAGAAAATAAGACAGGTGAAGCAGACAATAGCAGATTACTTACTTTTTGCATTGCCTGAAAAGGGAATCATCCAAATCTGATGGTATAAAAAAGAACATTTCTGCCATTGTTTGAATTCTGCAACTTACAGAATTCATGTAAAATAATTCTTTGTAGCCTGAAGTTGGAAGGAAAACGTTCCCATTCAAAGAATTAAGCGATTTGCTGAATTACAGGGTTTTGTCCGGCAAAATCTCAAGTTTTCATTCACCATAGTGGATGATAGTGTTGCTACTGTGAAAAATATTCTTCAGGTACCCTTCTAAAGATCATGCAACCTTTCCATAAATGCACCTCTAATAAGTCTACGAACAGATGTAGTCAAGAGATGTAGTCAAAAAAAAACCTCATTCTTCCTACCCTGCCACAGCAGCTCCGACTTCCGGGGGTCTCTCTGTGCTTACTCAAACACATGGGATGAAATTCTGACTTCTACCAAGTCACTGAACCCAGCTGGGTTGGGACTGCACGTCTACAGGTAAGGGCTGGGTTTTGTCTTAGCCTGAACAAACCGCAGTGAAAACAACGATGTACGTATAAATCCTTACGGAGTCTTCAACCCATCCTAAAGCATCCCAAATATTCGCCAGCCTTGCACACCGCACCTCTCTGCACAGCTCCCAGCAGAGCACTCAGCACGTATTTGGTATTTGGTTCATGTTCAGTACAGGCAGGTGGCACAACTCAAGTAAAAGATGTGTGTGCACTGGTACATCTTCGTTTATTCTGAGTGTGGGAAGTGGTTTGGGGAGTTTATTTGGTTTGCTACATTTTTTCCCTTGCTCTTGGATTTCTTGTGACTGTATTTGTTGCTATGTGTGTTTACACTAGAAAACACAAGCAGAAGAAATGCACCTTGCACTGCAGGCAGGATAGAAATGACCCGATGTGCATCACCTCCCAGCTACTGCCAGCAAATCCAGCCTTACTGATGAAATACAAGTAATATCCTTTAGAGCCACCTCCAGCTTTTAACTCTACACACACAAAGAGGTCTGGAGGTTCTGAGAAGAATCCCAGATGGACAAAGACTACAAATGTGTATTCAAACCTCACTCCAGCAGCACAGAATCCACACATCATGACCTTTAACTTTTTGGGGAGTGCTGAAGTGAAGGTGCATTATTGCTAAATAAATAAGCAGGGCAAAAGTTCTCTGTGCATGTGCAGTAAACACCCTCTGCCCAATGCTGCTCCTGCAAACACAGGATATCTTCTCCATCTCCTTGTTTGCTTTGCATTATACAAGAGGAAGCCAAACAAGCATATACCCTTCCCAGAGGTTCAACTGATGCTATCTTACCTATGCAAGTGCTTTTGCAAAAAGGACAGACAAATTCCAGCAGAGCCATGCTTATCACTAACAGTCTGGCAGAAACCTAAAGCTTGAGGGGCATTTTCCCCCGAACATCTATGTGCACACTGCATTTTCCCAAAACAAAACACAGTAGAGGATGTAAGGACAGAGAAGTGTTTGTTTAAGTGCTGCTCCTTCTGCAAGCAAAAACATAAATATTCACAAAAAAAGGAAAAAATCTGGAGTGAACTTGCATCAGACTCCTCCATCCTGCAGTTGATGGAAGTGTGTGGTGTTTAAGCAAATGTATTTTTAAATACAACTGTTTTCAATTATTCTTATTTGCTAGGGAATTAGCACTGCATTAGCACCTCCTCATGCAGTACTGGGCTCACCCAGATTGGGTTTGTGGAATCATTTAAAATCTTTAGGCTGTGGAAATCTCTTTCCACCAACCTAAGACAGACCACAAGTGCCAAAGACCACACATTCTCCTTAGCCATGATCCCAGGTTTCTTACTACTGCATGAGACTACAGAGGATCCCAAATGCAACTTTGGAATGAATAGTTTGTGTTATGTGTTTTTTTACACCTGACCTTAAAATACTTGTTTGTCTCTCAGTTACCATGGTGTTTTCTGTAGATTACTTCACATGAGGCATCCTTAATTGCAAATCACACTCTGTAGCAGGAAGGGAATCCAGAAATCATGTTGACAATAAGCAAATAAATCAACAAGGGCATCTTATCAGAAAAGAACAGCCCTCATGTACAACACAGTGGTTTTGTGGAGATTATCACAAGAACTGTTTAAGATGGGTGTACCTTTGGAAAGAACCTGGCCATAAGAAAGAACTTTAGGATCCTGTTTACACTGAATTATTAAGAAGGGGGTGATGCACAGGATATACTATTATAATTATAAACTCTCTTTTCTTTCAGCAAGGAAAAATAAGCCTCCAATTTAAACCTCAAAAAAACCCCCCAAGCCCAAGAAAAAAAATCCAAGAAACAAAGATCAAAGCTCCTCTAAAATATCCATAGATAAGCACTTTGTGTTTCTACAACAATTAAAAAAACATTAATAGGTGTAAAACTGTACTTCTCAGGGGGTATCAACCACTAGTGTTTGCAGTGCTAAGGATTACCCAAGTTCTTCCTCAGATGCATATTTGCAAACACTTTTATTTGGATACAGACTTTCCATATTATAACCACTGGATTACATTTACACAAATGCTAAGATGTTTTATGCATGTTTTTATTTGACGCTATGAACGATCTCTAATATGAGGCACCATCTGAGCATAAAACATTGTGTTAACTGGGAAACTAAGACAAGAGACTAAGAAGACATGGAACTAAGACTGCAAGGAGCCAGAAGGAAAAGGGATATAAAATATTGAATAAATAGTTGAGTTGAAATTTAGAAAATTTAGACATTTTACTTTCAGAGATGCATGCTTAACTCTAGGGAATAGAGTGGGGTTTGATTTGAGTTACCCCAGACAGAACCAAAAGGATAACTCTGAAAATGTCCTGATCAAAGGAAAGATGGAAAGTTTTCCACTGAAGGAACAAATGCAATCCCAACCCTGCTGCCGACTCACCCTCCCAAACCATATCCAGGAGTGGAAGAAGGTTGTGAACCAAACATGAGGGAGAGGAAGGGCATGGCTGGGTCTGAATTCAACCACCACCTTCACAGGTGACTCTGCAACAGAAGTTCTCTCTGAACTGGGGCAGCTGCACCATCAAAGCTTTCCTTGCTTGGCTCACTCCAAGCAAATCCTCTTCAGCAGGAACCTGCCAGAACAAAAGACCCAGTGGCGCTACCAGGAATCAGAAGTCCAGCACTTCTGCACCTCCTTAACACTTAGGCTTCAGCATCACTGGTGAGAAGGCACTTACCAAAGTACTGCTGCTTAGTTTGGGTTTTCTTTGCTTCCTCTTTCCCCCCCACTTTTTAACAGCTTTGTAAACTCCTATAAACCATCTATTTTTAATTTGTTTTTTGCTGCTTTTATAATGGCATGCTGAAATATCTTTGCAATTTAACAGAGTAGCAGCTTTTGTTATTCTCTGTCAAATTCCAGGTTGCACAGACTATTACATCTCAGAGAGGGAGGAAGAGCAGGACCTACTGAAAAATAAGATTATTAGTATTAGTGTGCTGTCTCAAAGGCTTCTTTCAGTGCTTCCCTTGAAAAAGTTCCTTCAGTCTCTGCAAGTTATCTTACCTCTACCTGTTTATAAACTGATTAAAAAAGAGAAGTTCTGCAATGAAATTTAATCTGGATTAAACTAGTTGATTAAGAAAATATTGACCCAAAGGAAAAAACAAAGTGAAATTCCATTGTCATTCTTAACTAAATTAATAACAGTGAGTTATTCTAAGGTGGCATTAACTGCTGATTTTGGAAATAAGATACCTTGATGTAATATAAGTTAATTTAGACTTTGCTTAAGGTATAATCTCTACTGGGGAATTTTAATAAAGAGATGTGAAGTGTCTCCAATGAAGAAATGGGAGTACAACAATCTTCTGATCTTCCACTTGAAAATCCTTTTCCTTCCTTTTTTAATAATAAAAAGCCATATTTCAACTTGTCATGAATCTGCTACGCTTCGGCCAGTGAGTCACCAGAAGGATAAACAGAAATGTGGATGATAAATAGTATGAATTACATATTTTAATTATTACCAGTAGGGATGATTATTGATATTTAGCCGACCACATCTCCTACCTCTGGACCACGAATGTCCAGAGCAGTGCTCCGAGGGGCTCATTCACGGGGAGCTCAGCAGCAGAGAAGCTCCTAATGTCTCACACCACCTTCCCTGCAGAGGGGACGTTAACTAGAGCCTCGGATCAGCACTGAAAACATGGTTTCCCAGAGAAAATTCAGTTTAGACATTGGTTCTTCCATGCTCACTCATGACGAGGAGTTACTCATTCCCTCAAGCACTCTTGATTTTCAGAGTGATAAATTCCACTGATTCAAGGTAGCTGTAAGGGCTACCCCTTGGTGCAAGCAGTGGAGTTGATACACCCTGCTAAAATGCATATTTTTAGAGATGCAGGGCCCTGTGTTGTCTCCTGGGGCTGTGGAGACATGGAAGGACTGAATGTTAAATCACAAGGCAGCAATGTTTTTGTTAAGGGATGTGGAGTATGCTGGCAACCTGAATTAAAAGAAAAGTGGAGACTATCAAGATTATTAATATTCAGGCTATGGAAACATTTTTGTAATCCAGCCTCCTGACACACCTATAAAGGGTAGCTTTGATCTGATATAAGTGGGTGGTTAATGTGGAGAACACACATATGACCTGGAATAAATGTGAAATGGACTCTCCTGGAGTATAACCAAAGCTGTAAATGATTGTTTTAATTGACATGGATGAGCACCAGTAAATGTTCATAAATTTAAAAACAGTACTTTATTAATAACACGAACAAAAATGTAAAAGTTCAGTTGCTAGCAGCTATCCAGAGTTACATGAGTAGCACCAAAATAATTAGAACTACTTGTGTTTCAAAAATAATAAATACATGTCATGACCCTAAGCAGCAAAACAACATGAAAATCCATTTGGTATGTAAATTCACTCAAATGATAACAAGTCACATACCTCAAAAAAAGAAAAGAAAGGAAAAAAAAAAAAAAGAAAGAAAAAATTATTTACTCCATAAATTATGAAAGGAAAATCAAAGAATGTAAAAAGCTCAGTTGTGTCTGTACTCATTATTTTGCTTTAATTTCATCTAACTTTGTGAAAAGCCCCATGGGCTAGGGATATTAATTTCTTGCTTTTGCTGTTTTACTAATTCCTAATGGAGAATTACAAAAGTATTTCGATCATGGGAAGAATTGGAATCATGGGAGGGAATGGGAGAGAAAATTGAAGAAAACTGCAGGATATCCAGAAAGCTAAAAATAAATTAGTATATTCTAAATGCCTTTCAAAAAAAGAGGAGAAAATGCCCATGTCACATCTACAATCTGAGCTGACTTCAGCACCAGTGAGACAGAAAGAAAATAATCTAGAGGAATTTAAAAGCAACAAATCTCTAGGACCAGATGGAAGTTATCCCTGGGTATTAGAGAAGATCAAGGAAGGAACTTTTGGGCTACTGGCAGACATCATGGAAAGGCTGATAAGTTCCAGATGGAATACAAAAAATCAGTAAATATGGCACCAGATTACGAAGTGATATGAAATAACATTTTAGTGTGAAATTAGCAATAAATATGGTTTGTAACACGGCAGCATATCACAATTTTGACATAATTTGACAAGTCGCAATATAAGACACAGTGTCAGAAGCTATCAAAGCAAAACAAAACACATCTCCCAGGTGGTTTGCTGGGAGAAAAGCAGTTATTTCACTCTGAGTTTTCACACAGTGCTTCCCAATTTCCTCCTGCCTAGGCTGGCAGTGTATTAAAGTATTACTGCTTTCAACATGGCTCGGGGTCCAAATGTGATCCCAGCCGTGCTGGGCACTGGCACAGCACTGCAGGAGGCCACCCAGCTCCAGTGACCTTTTGTCCTAAATGGGTGAGATGGACAACTCCCAGGAGGAGGTGTCAATGCCAGAAGTCAGGCAAATTTTTCAAGGTTACAGAGCTGGTTTGAGGCACAGAACTCCTATTTTCTCAGTCTGGATGACTATACCAAATTGTCACAGCCTATGTGAGCACTCAGTGACAGCCCTTCACTTCCTCCTTTTTCATAACTATAATCATATCTCACTTCTGCCACTCTCTCCACCTTAGCAACTTCTACTTCTGAATCAGAACACTCAGAAGAATGATGGTATATGGAATCATATTCCCATCTATTCAGTTCTTTCCTTGCAAAATAAACCACTTCCAGAAATCTGACTTCTTTTTCTCCTGATGGCTTCCCCATCTCTCCCTCTGCTCACTTTTCAGTAGCACAACGATGTCACTGCTTCCACTCCTCCTCCCATCAAGGACAAAGTCTTACACAACACAGTGCCCACCATTCTCAAGGGCACATTTGATTAATTCACTGATGTCTGTAACAGAATTTATATGACCTTAAGCTGAGGGACATTTATGTAAAAGGGCTGCAAGCACGTGGGTAAATGATCAAGAAATGCAGCAATTTCAGGTACTCCAGTACTTGAAACTGGGAAACTTCGACTTGGATTTCATTCCTAAGCATCTGAATGAAGTGTCCCAGGCATGTTGTTCCCAAAGCTCCCCCTCTGGTCAGTGATGAGATAGGTCAGACCTCCACTGGGCACCCTACTCTGATTATACGGGCATCATCCTAACTTCGGCACCTCATTTAAATGTCTAATTAAATGGGATGCACCCAAGTCTCTCGAAGCATGCTGTGAAATTCACACCACAGTATGATATGAATCACAGAGAAAAGCACAAAACATATCCTTGAAGCAATTATTCACCACCATAACAACCACGGGGTATAGATGTTTCATCCTAACCCTCCATCCTAGGCTGTGATTGACACCATGTCTATAAAAAAAAAAGTAAAAAATTAAGGACTGCAGTGCTTGGCAGAAGAAAAAGAGACAATGAAGAAGAATCATAAAGTTTTTCTGAAACAAAGTTTGACAGAAATATACAGCAATGCATTGCGGTCTCTGAAGTAGGAAACACACGTCAAAAATAAATGGAATTGAACTTGACCACAAGAAGGACTTTGAAAGTGCCCTGGAGTAATAGCAGAATTCACTCTTGCAAACACCGTGGCAGTGTTAGGGAAGAGTCAAACAGCAGAGCAACCGGGAGGCAGAGGGCTGAGGCACCAATGTCAGACGCAAAATAAAAGCCAAAAAAAGCAGTCCATCACAAAAAAGCATACTCAGAATAATGTTATGGGCTGCGTTTAAAATGCAGGAAGGAATCCTGAGTTAAGGCTGATAGTCCTACTCTCAAATTAGCTGGAAGTCACATTTTTCAAGTTACTAATTTTGGGATAGAAGAAGGTAAGATATGGACCCTAATGAGGTGAATTCATAGTAACACTGATGGACACATTATCTCTACGACCTAGCAGGTTCCTTCTATCTCTTCTAATGGGAGAAGCTGTATCATAAAACATCACACTATCAAGACAAGATCTTCTGATCAATCATCAGCCTCTCCTGGGTCTGCCAAATCCTAGCCTTGTTTTCAGTCTGAAACCTTCCTCCTTCCCCTCCCAACAAATGTTTTAACTGATGTTAAGGTACAAGAAAGAATAAAGCTGCTTTCAGGATTAAAGAACAGAATCTATGAAAATCACTCCAAGAAGCTTTAATTCATGTAGCTGAGTAAATAAATGAAAGATATAATAAATCTACTTAATTAAAAAAGTCTTAAGTCCCCGTCCTGAACCATTTTAAGACTCTAGAAAACATACAAGGAATTTATAAGGATCAATCAACCTGATGATAAACAGAACTGTGATCTGCATAAAAATATCTTTTTAAGTGAATGACAAAGTGAAGACATTGTGACTGAACGAAAGGAAAACATAGAGGCTAGGTTGTACCAACCCCGACTTCACTCTTTCCACAGGAAATGTAGGGAAAGGTACAATTTAAATGTTCAACTGCAACAAGAAATGTTTGATGGAAAAGACAAAAATATCTCCACAGTTATCAGGGGTTCTGAAAAAGTGAAATGTCCATGTGGAAATAACAGTTACAGCTTCAAGATCTACCACAGCTACTTTCAAGGCTTTTTAGCTGCATTGATAAAAATAAAATCACAAGCAGCCATTCCATATTGAGTTTCTAAAATGTTTTAAGTTTGTGACTCCGTTAGAAACACAGAAATACTGCATCAGGACTAATGTATTACATACTGGTAAGGTGTTCTGTGCCTCATGTCAGAGCATCATAGATTTTACTTAGTTACAGGAGTCATTCTGAGCTTGGTTATGCTATGCAATATAAACTTTGCCTTTTCTCAATGTGATGTTTATTTTCAGTGTATACAGACATATTTTCCATGCATTAAGCTTTAAGATATTCTTCACACTTCTCAAATAATGTATTTTATTAATTGCAGCTTTCTCAGGAGCCTGTAAATCTGGCAGCTGAGCACACTTATTTATTTTCCTTCAATGACCTCTGTGTAAGACTTGCTTAGTTTTCTCTCTGTCAAGCACCTTGGGATCCATATTTCAAGCTGGATACTTTTTTCTTCTTATCTCTAGTTATTATTATTTGTTTGTTTGTATTACAGCAGCATCTTACAATCCCAGCTGGGGCTAGACACACCAGGAATACATAAGAAAGAGTACCTACCTCAGGAGGGAGACTCTAGCTCAAAAAAATTACAAAAAAATGAAAAGACAGGGAGAGGATGGCAGAGAAGGAGATGCACAGAGGTGCTGTGACTTGCCTCATGTGATACATATGTAAGAGCTGCCTGGGCCCCACCCTATCCCATACAAGCTCCATGATGAGCCTTTGACATCATTAATAAAAGTAATTAATTTTAGACTTTTTCTGAACTACATGTGAGGATGAAACTCAGCTTGGCTGTTCTGTAGCAGTAAGTTCTGCAAAACCAACATAAGAGGTATTATTAATCTGTACTCATGCATGAGAGAAATAATCACAGTGTCTTTACTTAACTGGTGATAACAGTGCTCAGTATTACACAACCCTGTTACTGTCGTTTTGGTCTCTAAGAAATAGGTTTCAAACATGAGCCTTAGCCCATTTCTCTCAGATCTGAGGTGGGGTTTCCGCACTGTCTTCTTCAGCATCCACAAAACTGTCTCTAGAAAATATGTGTTTAAGGGAGCAGAAGAACAAAAGGACTGAAGAGAAAACAAAGAATAAAATTAATAAATAATAAAAATATGCTGCATTGCCTAACCTTTTAGGTGGCTATAGATATTAAAAACAATAATTAAAAGATGCTGGGGCTGCACCACATATCCTGTTCTGTTCCACGCAGTACTTTTCTGGAGGTGCCACGGCTTTCCAGCATAGAGGGACAGTAAAACCACAGGGAATTCTGCTGTTGTCCATTCTCCACTCACCTTGAGGGCATAGGGCAGCGAGGACCACGCCAGTCACTACACACTCTGAGCGACCTGCAGCAACACCAAATGCTCCCTGCTGGGGAGCAGTCGGCTCAGAGCCCTGGGGACACTGCACAGCAGTCGTGGCTGCAGCTCGGGGTGCTGTGCACAGCACCAGCAACACCAACCAACCATCACAGGGATGGGCCAGCACATCCTCTCCATGTCTCCTATTCCTCTTTCCCAGCAAACTGGACTTTTAATATGAGGTCTTGGCCTCTGTCTGCGCTGTTCCAGAGCCTTTTTCCTGAAAACTTGAAAGATTGACCCAAGTCATTGAACGAGGATGGCAGCCCACCGCTCAGCTCATCAGGTCAAGGCAATGGCCAGGAAGCTGCAAGAGGGAATCCTCCCCTTTTCCAAGGCAGTTAAAAGCATCACTACTCACCCCAGAGCAAGTTCCTGGTGGAGGGTAAATTTCTTTGACCTTGTCATCACCAATGGAGATGACACCAAGGCAAACCAAACAAAGTACACAAACAAGCCCCACAGCACTGCAGAGTACATGCTCCCCAACAGCGCAGGGTCAGCTGTACAGGAGATAAAAGAGCAATGCACAGGTGAACTAAGTGACACAGGACTTTGGATCTCTATTTTAAAACTACGTCCTCAAAGACATCAACAGTGAGATAAATGGTAACCACGTGGGTTATGAATACATATTTAGCCTACCAGAAACAAATTTTATTTGCTTAACCTTACAAAATACAGTGTGTCTGTCTCCAGCACAGCTGCAATTTCTTAATAGTGTTTTGAACAATCTGCTAGATTTCTTCAAACACGCTTTTTCAATTCATTTAGCATCAGGCAAGAGGAGAACTGTATTTTATACAAACTGTGATTTTTTTAATGGTATTTTTTTTCATAGAGAAGGCCAGAAGGGACCTTCTGAAATTACCCTACCTGACCTCTTGCATAATAGAAGCCACAGAACTTCCCTGAACTGATTGTTCTTTGATCTATAGCGCATCTTGTAAAGAAGCATCTAATCTTCATATAAAAATCAACAGTGATGGAGATTTAGTGCAAAAATCTCTTTATACGTTGACCTCTTGGTCAATTGCCCTCACTGTTGAAAATCGAGGCTTAATTCCTGAATTTATCTGCATTTGTCAGGCTTCAGTCTCTCAACACTTTGTTTGGCAGACTTATTACTTTTGTTTCACAAGGATAACACGTGCATTGTTTATAACAAACAAGGCAGGCAGAAAAATGCATCTTCTTTTCAACAGCTATGACTAAATATCAATACATTCCTAGCAGCTGACTCATTCCCACATTTCAGTCAGGGCTGGTGCTAACAACTGCCTCCTGTGGCAGCCCAGAATACTCCTCNAGGAGCAGGTCCTGCTGTCCTTGCTCCAGACTCTGAGAGATAAGAAACAATAAACAACTTGAACACGAACGTGCAGGAGTGTCCAGTCTCTTGGCTCGGGCTCGGGACTTTTTAAGATCAAGAAACAGCCATAAAAAACCACAAAGAACACTAATAGCCTCCCTGATATTTCATGTCAAATGATCTGCTATATCAAACTCAAGACGTGGTTCCACTATGGTTATAGTGTCTCTAAATCTGCTAACTTGGTTCTGGCAGCAGCCTGGTCATTACACATCAGGCTGATGGAGAAGGGAGGGAGGGATCTGCTGTCTCAGACCAAATGTGGGCTATGTACCCTGTGTGGTTGCAGAGCACAGCACACAGGAATAACCCAGGATGCTTTCTACAACTCAGCTCACACAGGGATACATCATCCAAGGAGGTGATGAATGCTCAAAGAAATTGGCAGCAGCCACAGTTCAGCCATACCCACAAACAGAGAGGAAACCTCGCTCCCTGCTCTTGGCACTTTCTGACTTCTCATCCCAGCTACAGAAGCCAAAGGTGCTTCAGGCATGGGGTGCAAGGCCCGACTCTCCTCGCCGTGGAGATTTCTGTGAATACATCAATCCTGAGTGGAACCGGTCTGGCAAGACTTGTTGGGTATACTTTAATCATCTTTGGAAAAATTCTTAATAGTTACCAAATTGGTACCTAAATAGCAACATACAGTACAACAATTAACAAGCTACAGTTAAGAACAGACCTTTGATCTCAGCCAAGTAACTCTTTTGTCCACTGCTCTAAAAAGCTTAAAAATTAAGCCTGCCTTTACCCACTGCTTATCTTCAAGTGATAACTGCTCTCCACTGCTGAGTTCAGAGTAATCTTCCTGCTACTGCTTTTATGTAATACTTTTTTGCTGCTCCTTTTTTTTCCTTTTCCTTAGTTGGAAATCTATTTTATTTTCCAGGATTAAAAGATGAACCAGAATGCTCTCATACCTGACCTGACCAGAGTTCCAGTTTATTTCCCCAGAACCTACTGATGAATCACTAACACCTAAAACAAAGCCCGACTTGGATCCTCTGTGCAGCCTTGGGCATTGGTGATTCATCAAGCGCTGCACAAGATGCAGCATCACTTTCAAGTCAGGACTTTACAAACGCAGAAAATGCTGTTTAAATATTTTGCTTTAAAACACACTTGTGAAGTTCAAGGCTACACAAACATGCTGCTAACAATCTGGTGCGTTAAAGTATTATTTTAAAAAAAAGTTATTTATTGAAGTGATTTCACTGCATTGCTAAGGCTGGCTGGCTGGTTTCAGCGAGGCTATTTCTCTTTGTGGATGTGCTGGTTTATAAATCACTCACTCATCGTGAATCCTGCTGGATACCAGAGGAATCCTATTTAAGCTTCTGGTAAGCAATTTGCTTGGTTTACTAAATTTTCCAGTCACGCATCTATGCAAAAGCCGCTTTCGCTTCCCACTGAAATTCTCCTCTCTGCCCGTGATTTGTCTTTGCCACATCTGTGTTTATTGTGTGGCGCAGGTGATGCCATGCCCAGGATCTGCCTGATAACCACTACAGATCTTGGCTGCCTCACAAGGGTGACCTGCCAATCAGGTTGCCAAGTTTTTTTTAATTCATTTCAGGCTGGGTGAGTTAAACGCCCCAGCAGAGAAACAAGCGGGAGGAAGGCAGTGCCTTGTTGCAGCTTCTCTCTGTGGACAGCAGCTTCACCCAGCTGTGGCTGGCTGGCTCTGGCTGCGGCGCGTCCCAGAGCCAAACTTTCAGTTTACTGCTTAAGTTTTCTCCTCATGCCGTGTGCCTCAGTGTTGACAGTTAACTCGCATTTAAAACAACCCTGTGCAACAGAGCTGTCAGACAGAGATGTATCTGAGCCTCACAGACCCTTTAAAATTCTTCCCTGGCTGAAGGGACATCAGTCAGCCAGGAGACCCTTACCTCTGGGTTAGGAGTCTGAGGGAGATACACAGTATAACCTCTTTTTTTTTTTT